>JACDJE010000313.1:773688-887981 GCA_016647715.1 Pavo muticus
GGGGGGGGAGGGGGGGGTAGAGTGGGGAAGTGTTAAGATACCTTTCTTAGTTTGTAAAACATAATTGCACTTGTATCTTGGCTGCATCTCAAGTTTTATACAGAGATGTGCTCTAGACAGGCATTCAAAAATATAACAAACCTTCATAAAAAGAAGACATTCTTTATCCATCATTACCATTGCAACACATAAGAGTAGGGGAAAGGCATCTTCATTCTTCCAAGGAAGCAGTTCCCTGATAATGACTTCAGGAGCAAAGTGGCATAACAAACCCACCAAAGAAGTCCTAAACCTACAAGTAGTTAATGAAATCGCCAACCAAATCCAAACTGCTGAAACAACATTTTCATCTGGAAGGCATTGAATTAGGTAGGTGAATTCAATTCCCTCTGCTGACTGCAAAAGGACCTCAAGGACTAGTTTAAAAGCCTATAGAACATACATCTAAACCCAGGTGAGATTAAACCCACACTGAGATATTAAAAATGAATAAGATCCAGTTGATAAGGTCATCTAATATTGAGGCCAGCCCATGACATCAAACCTATTTCTTCACATCACAGAGAAATAGAAAACAATTGATTTTAAATTTTTGTCCTAGGCAAAAATTAAAATTACTTCATTTTTTTTTCAGGACTCAGAAGGGACAAGGGTAATGGTGGGTTAATCTGTGTCTCTCTGATACACATGCACAAAGACATGGGGCTGCTGGAAGGAGTCCAGCAAAGGGTCATGAAAATGATGAACAGACTGAAGCACCTTTCCTATGAGGAGAGGCTATAAGAACTCGGACTGTTGAGCCTGAAGAAAAGGAGGCTCGGAAGGGATCTCCTTAATGTCTGTAAATACCTGATGGGAGGGTGCAGAGAGGACAGACCAGGCTCCTTTCAGTGCTCCCCACGTGCAAGAGGCAAAAGGCACAAACTGAAACACAAGAGATACGTCTAAATATACATTGGGAACCACTTATTTCCTGTGAGGGTGATGGAGCACTGGCGCAAGCTGTCCAGAGAGAACGTAGAGTCTCCTTTGAGATTTTCAGAAGCCTTCTGGGCATGGCACCCTGCTCTAGGTGTCCCTGATGGAGCAGGCACTGAACCAGGTGGACCCACGGGTCCTTTCCAATCTTAACCATTCTGTGATTCTATGATTCCTTCTTTATAAATCTTAAACATCTTCCTCTCTGTACTGTCTTAATCTGATAATACTCTTTTCTCCATCTCTTTATTGAATATGTGTATATTCATATACACATGATATTATGTAACTAAAGGAAAAAGTGCCATTCAGTTGCTACAGATTTCTTCTTACCTGTTGAAAAAACAAGACAGCAATACCTGATTTTTAACTTAAATTAATGAAATGCAAGAGTGATGCTGAATTCTCCATTTATTTCTGTCTTCAAAAGAAAAAAAAAAAAGGAAATCAGTATTAACTGATTGTGCCTACTATAATATTTTTCTTTATTTTTCTCCAAGCAGCATTTAGCATGATGGATGAACACAGGAGAAAGGAGAGAAAATGATGCTCTCAGGAAATATGAAGAACAATACAATTGCTCCATGCCTGCAGGAAAAGAAAGTCTAAGAAGTTCTTTCTCTATTGTATGTGTATTTACTGTCATCAGATTCAATGAGTTTGTTTTATCTTTATTTTTTCATTTTGAATTTGGGAATATTTGAAGTTGGGAATGTCACTGAGATGCACAAAATACAGACGCAAGCAAAACTTTGTGAATCTAAAGCCTAGAAAATTTTCACTGAGATCTTTGTCAGAGGACTCTCTCTGGGAAAAAGCAAAAGACATCATGTCTGTAACATGCTAAAAATGTGGGCTTTCTAAAAGGGTTAGCAAATGTCTTTCATGGCCTGATGGTGTGGGCAGCTAAGCCCAGCCAATATCTTTATAGCTGGTGTAGATCAGGAACTGTTCCCCAAAGGTAGGTTAGACAAAGACATTCAGTTTTGGAAAGTGAGTTCTAAAGTATGAAACTGAGCTATTCTTCTTCTTGATACCATAGGACCACCTCAGGCACATCTATTTACCAATATAGGCATAGTCAGTGTAGGCAGGAAAAATGCCTTGGTTTTGAGCTTATGGTGGCTCACAAGTGCAATGAGTCTTCAAGACATTAAACCTGATGTAGTTTCCACAGAGATTTTATTGGTTGTTATGAAAGTTGATATCCTTGACCAGATGCAGGAGAAGAGAGATCAGTTCTGACAATGTTTGGAAAGCAATTAGTTTAGGAGGAAGAACAGAAAGGTTTAAGATCAATGATGGAAAATTATTCAATGTATGTCTTGTCACCAGTAGCTTGACAGGTTGAAATATTTTCACCATTATTATTTTCCTTTCTGAAAGTAAGCTGGACTCTGGCTCTGTGGCATTCAAAGGATACAAAACACATATCTAAATGTCTTTCTCTTCTTCTTCTTTGTCCTTAGCAGAGAAAGTCTTTCAGCAAAAGTGAACTGGCTTTATTTTAAGTATTTCAATATAATTGAAAAAAAAAAGCACAAATTATCAAACAAAGGAGGTTTTTCATCTCAAAAGATTTCCATATAATCACTTTGATGAAATGTTTTCTGATCATAGTACTCACATGCACATTCAACAGAACAAGCATTTTACAGTTTAGTTGATCTAAGTTGCACCCGAATTTGTTGAACATTAAAGAATACAGTATAATCTAAAGGTTTGGTGCAGGATTTTATGAAGCTTTCTACAGAAAACTTGGATGGAACTTAGGCTAATAGCAGGAGAACTGCACTGTTTACCCTCTAAAAATACAACAATTCACACCCAGCCAAACAAATATGTATTATATTCCAGATAGAAAGAGTATTACTTTTAAGACAGATAACTCAAGAGGAAGATAAAGGTCTTTGAAGAGACATTTAAAGTTCTTATCTAAATAAATAAACATGCACTTAAAATTAATGCTAGAAAATTGGAATATCTTCTGGAAAAGAATGACAAGCTTTTGCTGTTGAATGATACAAGTGTGAATTTTCTAATTATCCTCTTGTGATATATCAGTATATGCAGGGAATGGTCTACTGTTGCATTTTTGGTTAGCTTTTTAAGTTGTTACTGTAGGCACTTGTTATAGATTTTGTATTTTTTTAATTCTTTGTGGGAATGATGAATTAACAAATTATAAAACCAGGAAAAGCTATTCACTGCAGTACAGTTATAAAACTCTCAGGGGAAAATAAATAATAAAAAAACCTTTTAGTGCTGAGGTTTTGGGAAATCCAGTGACAAAGCCTGTTCAATTTTTCACTCACTCTTAGAATTTTAACAGAAACTCAACACTGCTGAATTTCAGTAAACAGAAAAATAAAAAGATTTGAAAGATTGCCCATACTCTTAATTAACAACACTGTTTCAGCCTCAACAAGATAATTTTTCATTGAAATTTTAAAAATCTATATAAATTAACTCCCGTATTTAAGGATTGTGCTGGTTGGTGAATGGCTACATCTTATCTAAGGAGCCCTGAGAGGCTGATTCTGAAACAAACAATAAAATTGCCTCACCATTTACTTGGTTAGTGCCTCACACAACCAGCCTTTTAATTCAGTGATTATTCATCTATTTTTATTTATATTAGCATACAAGCAAATCTAATGTTGGTAGTTCTAAATGATAGTCCCTTAGGACTATTTCAGGCACGGCACTTCTTGAAATGATGGAAAGAGATGTGAAAAATCCTCCCATTCAATGGAGGTACAAATTTTCATTCCTTTACGTGGTATAAATGACTGAAGAGGATAAAAGATGGTGAAATGGAAAGAAAGATAATCAGACCTTGGGTGTCAGGTTTAAGAAGTTTCCTGGAAATATTAGCACCTGTGATTGTTTCAGGAATTTGTTGTCTACCCATACTCATTTAACAACAACAACAAAATAAAATTACTAGAATAACCACAGGAATAAATTGCCCTTCTGAGGCCTATGAGCTATGAGCTATGGAATAACAATATAATAACTCCTACACAGCGGGAAAAAAGCCACCTAGTCTTGAAAGACTGAGGTCTTCTTTTCACTGCGTGAACATTTAAAGTCAATTTTCAAGTGATAGACAACTAGGCTGAAGTGTTTTTTAAAGTGCCTACAAATGTTTATTCATGGATGCCGTGCACTCTCCACAGCTATGCAGGGAAAACAGCTTATGCATATGCAAATAGCACTGAACTCTGCATTTGTATGTAAAATTACCTGATTGGCATTTCAAATCACTGTATCTTGTGCAGTTATGAGAGTTACTCGATTGTCCCTATTTGAAAATCCAGCCTTAAGGCATATTTTTGCTAAAAATAGGAATATATCCTAGCGTTCCTTATCAAACTTTGCTTTCTTCCGAGATTCTTTAGCAATACCGTATGTTACTTGATTGAGATTGTCCCTGTAGAGTGGTAATTGTGTTACAATTGTAAGGAACATATTTCTTTTGATGTAGAAGCCCTTTACAATAAAAGACATTAAATATAAATGACAGTATAATCTAGCCTTGATAGAAATAAATTATTCATTTTTTCTTGAGTATCTGGATTTTTCCCTCTTTTCCTCTAGCTGCAGAAGCCCCTGACATTTCCCAGCCTTCTCACTGCAGATTCTTGGACTTAACCTTATGATAAGGACGATCCACTACACTACAGAATGTTAAAATATCAGTTCATCTTTTTGTGCAGATTAGAGACCACTGACAACCAGGATTGTGCTTAGCTCAGCATCATGAATGCATCTAAACTTAGGTGCCTATAATCAGTGGCAAGTTAAGGCTCTATGAAGGTTCCCATACTCAGGACTCTGTAGCCATTTGACACACCCTAGATTGACAACAACATGATATGGTACTATGAGAAAGGACTGGAAATTGATCTGTTTCATTTTGAAGAAATGAATGGAGTCCAGTCAGGATACCATAGGGCATCCGAGGTACCTACCTGCGGACAGCACTATCAAGTTCATTGGCAGTAAAATCAATGAACTCTGTGAAGTGACTTAGCTGGCCAAAGGCAGTGCCTAACTTCTCAGAGTGAACGAAGTATTTGTTTACTACATTACATTTTTATACTAAACAAAACTTCAATGATTTCAGTGGTTACCTAAGCATCCTCACCAATCTGTAGATAAGGAAATGCAGTTTCTTCTGACAGCTGAAACCCATTCCTAATGTCTCTGGAAAAAAAAAATCCATAATAAAGATGTCAGAGAAGGAATTCAGACAAAGAAATACGTACTACTGATCATCCATATAGATGCTTTCCTTAGCTATTCTAACTGCGTCTACTTGTAGCTCAATAAATTTTAGCATTCAAACACAGGATGAAATAAGGATTAATATCTTTGACACCTCGTGTGTGTATATATATACATATTCTCATTTTCAGTTTTTCAAAGAAATAAAGGTTGAGTTTTATCTCAGTAATGTTATATCGTATTTGTCTACAGCCCATCTGAAACCTGATCTGAAACCAAGTATTATCCATGGCCCAAGACCTTCCTATCCACTTTTTTTTTAAGAGGCTTTGGAAGTCAGTTAGATAAAGTACACAGCCTACAGCTAGAGACTCCTAGAGACATCCTGGAAATGTCTATTCTTTAGTCTAATACCTTAGTGAATTATTATTACTGTTATTATTGCTACTAATTTTATGCTAATTATTTTTAGTCACAATTTTCAAAGTAGCATAAGAAGATGGCCAAGCTTTATCAGGAAATGAATCAATAAAAAATATTTATTTAGTGATTTTCATCTCCTTCTTCAGTTTATCAACAAAGAATTCTGCAAAAGCCTGTAGAGTCTAAGTCATTTTAGATCTCCTTCAGACACACAAGCAAGTACATATAGCTTTGTTTTCATTAATTATAGGCTCTCCAGTTAACCCTGCAAGTCCGGGAAGACTGGGCGTATTATCCAGAAGGTCTTGCTCCAGCAGCCTTGTCCTTAAAGATTAAACAGCAGTCCTTTGTGAGGATTTATGTTTGTGCAGGAAACTTGTACAAGTATCATATCTTCTGAACTTTTGTTTTGCACTATGCTGTATGAATAGTACTTCTTGGAAAATATCATGGGGCATTATGGCTTCAAAGAGTAGATCCTCACCCAGCTTTTCACTCAGAGTACTTGAAAAGAAAGAATATGCAGAGAATGAAAGACTGGCAAAGCGTATTATAAAGAGTTTAATAAGCAATTTTCCTTTAGTAGGAAAGGATTAGAAAGTAGAGGAGCTGATGGTGGATAACTGTCTTGGAGATGTGAAACAGCAATCAGTAATCACTGTCAAAATAAAAATGAATATAGACCTATGTGAACTAAAAATATTCTCAAGCTTAAGTAGGATGATGTAATTAAAAAAATTATCTGTTCTTCTGGTTGAAGAATACAATGTAATTTGGCTCAATTGTATCAATCTGTGATGTTAACCTATATGATTTTTATTAATATATTACTCATATTGTTGATATAGTTGCCAATGTTACTATAAAAACATATTTCAGAAGTCATTATTGTAATATTACAAAAATTATCTCTGCTTAGACACCCATCTTTTACCTGGTTTTTGACAGTTTATTAACTTGAAACAGACTAAGTGTTGCCTTCTGAATATTAAACATCATTTTACTCTTGTTTTTTATACTCAAATACAGTACAAACTGCCTTCTAATAACTAACAACATCATCACTTGAATGAAATTTTTCCCTTATTTATATTGTCTATATTTGGGAATGATTTTTCTGCTGATGAATCTCAAGTTAGTGTAAGCATCGTTTTACTGCTGCATGAATGGAGAGAGTACCAAGAACTACAATAGCACAATTATTATATTGCGTGCGCTTGCAGCCCGGAAGGCTAACGTGTTCTGAGCTGCATTAAAAAAGGGGTGACCAGCAGGGAGAGGGAGGTGATTGTCCCCTTCTACTCGGCTCTTGTGAGACCCCATCTGGAGTACTGTGTTCAGGCCTGGGGCCCCCAGTACAAGAAGGACATGGAGCTCTTAGAGCGGGTCCAGAGGAGGGCCGCTAAGATGATCAGAGGGCTGGAGCACCTCTCCTATGAGGAAAGGTTGAGGGAACTGGCCTTGTTTAGCATGAAGAAGAGAAGGCTCTGGGGAGACCTCATTGTGGCCTTCCGGTACTTGAAGGGAGCATATAAACAGGAGAGGGAATGGCTGTTTACGAGGGTGGATAGTGATAGGACAAGGGGGAATGGATTTAAACTGAGACAGGAGAGGTTTAGGTCAGATATTAGGAGGAAGTTTTTCACACAGAGGGTGGTGACGCAGTGGAACAAGTTGCCCAAGGAGGTTGTGGATGCCCCATCCCTGGAGGCATTCAAGGCCAGGCTGGATGTGGCTCTGGGCAGCCTCGTGTAGTGTGACCCTGCACATGGCAGGGGAATTTAAACTAGACGATCATTGTGGTCCCTTTCAAATCAGGCCATTCTATGATTCTATGATTCTATGATTTCAGAAGATAATATCACTTTTTGAACTCTGCACAATTCAAGAAAAGAAGGAATTCTGGCTACTTTATAATATTTTATTACTTTGAAATTTAATTGAGTATTTAGCAGAAGAAGGGGTAGACCTCACTCTCACAGTGGTACATTAATACCAAAAATATTCTTGTACTTGTCAAAGAAGTCTTATCAGAAGTGTGTAAATATCAGATTAATAAACATGTGTTCATATAACAATTGTTCCAAATGTCAACATTACATAACAATGAAAAGTGTGAATTTGGGCCCATCTTTAAGATAGATAGTAAACTACCGTAACCAGGTAGATTAAGTTTGTACTGCCACAGTGTTTTGTTGAAATCTTTACTGAAAGCAAATTCATACTTGTTATACACCTGCTAATCTTGTACTTGCACTCATCTTTGTCACAAGAAGAAGGCATCTGAATTTCAGTGTCTGGCATGGGTTTATGAATGATCATATTGTAAGCCAAACAGTGCTGTTTTCACCTTTCCAAAATTCAGTAGTTTGGTTGGTTGAGGCTATGGTTCTTTCTGTCTGCTTCCAGTGCTGTGAGAAAAGAGGAGACCAGTCAAAGTCTAGAATAAGTCAAAGGTCAAAAGAGTCAATAGATTGCTGCCTTTCATAGGCTGCCTCTGGTTCTAAAAACATGAATTGGTATTCGTGTCATGAAAGGGAGAGTATAACTGCACTGGTGCATCACAGGACATAAAAGTAACAGGAAACCACACCAGTTTAACCATTTATATTTTGCTTTTACCTCATGTTATGTTATGATCCTCTAAGGAAAAAAAGAAAAGCAGACAGATACACTGTGTCCCTGGAAATCATATAAATGGGTTGATCTCCAGTTATGAAAGCATTTGTTCTTGTTTTTTATGGCTGCTATCAAGTTTTACCTATTCTCTTTAGAAACATATTTTCAGACTGGAAGCTGTTCAGATGTTGCGATGATAACACTTGAGTTAGTATCTACACTCATTACTGAGTTTTACAATGGTGGGAAATATTTTAAAGTGTTTATTAAGACATATTTTCTCTACGACCTTTTTCTTCAACAAACTTCAAAAAAAAATCTGTAACATTCTGACACTAATTTTGAAATATCTTCAGGTACTCAGAAACATTAAAATCATCTAATACAAGAAGCTTGCAAGACCTGGTCAGCTTTCCCAATATATTTATTTCATTTTAGTCAGTTGAAATCTCCTAGGCGCAAAAATACAAAAATGTTATTGTTGCTGAAGATAAATAAAAGCCAGAATTTTAAACAGGCAGACATTTCTGGTGCTAGTGAAAGACTCTGCAACCTTTCTTTTACCTTCTCTAGTCTCTACTTGGTTGCAAATCACCATTACACACTTCAGTGTGAAAGGTAGCATCAGACACCAGCTGAGCAAGCTGAGCTGTGGAGAAGAGTATAGTGAAGCAGAGAAGCAGAGAAGGACACTAGAGAGGAGATAGGGTCAAGAAAGTCACTTCAAAGTATGCCACGTGCTTGTTCAACGTATTCCAAACGCTGCAGCAGCTGATGAAGCCTAGTCATAGCTGTCTGTATTGGTTTTACAAGGCAAGGTTTAGTAACGGGGAGGTGAGGTTTGAGGGAGGCCTCAATTAGAAAGCCAGGAATCAGAATATCCATAATACTTTTCTTCCAAATTATGGTACTTGACATGTAAGGCTTGAATATTTGGTCAGCTGTCATCTGATGCTATATTAAGAGCTGTATCCAAGTCTGTATGCAAGTCTGTAGCGTGTGGATGCTTACTGTTGGTGCTCTATTGGTTTCAAAGTTAATGCCCACTAATAGTTTAGGGTTATCCAGTGATACATGCAGTAAGAAGGAAAAATACACAAATACAAAGAAAAAATCAAAATCTGGTAAAGACCCCTGGAAAAAAATATGTATTAAACTTCACAGAAAAGTTACAGAAACCTTTTGAAGGCTTTGAGTGATGCTTAAGGACACGATAAAAAAAAAAATTAGTTAACTGAGGCTGCTGTCAAGGAGGACAAAGTCTGGTGTCATCCCCAGCAGTTAAATATTTTGATGCTGTTGTGCAGACTGATGAAGTTTGAATTTCTTTTTCATAGTATTATGCTTTCTTTAATTCAAAATGTTGAACTTTTGTACTAAGTATTCCTCAGACTTATCTAGCGTTGAGTGTTTCTGGAGATTATGGTAAAAGTGGAGTTATGTGAACAGAAACTTCCATGCCTGGAAGCAGCTTGAAGAAGGATTTGGAGAATCTGGGAAGTGCTGTCTTAGGGTGAAACAGGCGCTTGTTGGTGGCATTGGACAGGGCTGAAGATAATTCAGCAGAAGTGACCAAAGTAGATAGTTTGTGAATCTCAGATCTGTCTTGACATGATGAGAAAGGAGGAGCCTGGCAAAAGAGTCAGAGACTACACTATGTCTTAGCAGTCATGTCAACAACACATTTTAAGAGCACAGAGACTGTGAGCATCTCCTCAGTAAACTCTGCATTTTCACACCTATCTGATTTCATTTCTGAGGGGTAAGTCTCCTGGGACAAGGTCATCAACTTTATTCCTGGGAAGAAACATTTTCCAGACGTTGGAAGGAGAGATTTCTCTTTATGAAATAGGTAGCAACAGAAAAAACTATCAGGCTGTGTGAAATGGCCACCAAAGGAACTGCTATCAGAGCCTGGGGACTGGGTAAATCAAAATAAAAGACACTAAGTATTACCTACTAGATAAAGAGAAAGAGAAATTACTTCTGGGTGTTATACAAATTAAAAATGGTTGCCCTAAAACATTTTTTCATGCTGATGCCACAACAGTATTATCTCCTCTGCTCTCAGTCTATTACATTTTTAATTCTGTGCTCATGTTCAGGATCTCTACAGAATGCAAAGCACCTGCTACCTGACTAGGTGAGAAATGAGGCATCATCAGCCTAAAAGAAGCTGAGCTCATTTCATGAGATTTGCTGGACAAGTGCAATGATCTCTTCATTGTAAAGTCTCCTGAATACTTTTTATTAGCTGTATTTTTTCAGCTGTATGAGTCTGAGACTGAAATTCCTAAGGTGGCAGATTTTAAATAAGACTATGTTTTTTTCTCTTCAAGCCTGCACTCAAAAGCACATGCAAATGAAATTCGAGAAAACTTGTCCATGCTGAATGAAGAAACAGCATTAGATTGCTGAATTTACTTTGAGTTTTGGGGTGCATTTTGACTGAATTTGAGACTTTCATTTTTTTAGAATTTTTGTAACATACTGCTGAATTATCAGAGAACTTGTTCAATTTTCTCTTGGCTTCAGCAGTAAACAAGATTTTTTTAGCATAGGTACATATGAGGCTTCCACTGAAATTATTTTTTATATGGATCATGATAACATTCATTTATATAAGACTGAATAAAGACATATTAGAAGTATAAATTGAAATCTGGAAAGCACAACACTTAAACAGCATTAGAAGTTCACTTTTCATGCATTTATACTACTGAGCTGCTGTCACAACAATGGAGTATGTGAGTCATTGCTTTGTTCTACAATGACAATTTTATATTGTTTATTGAAACTGTACTGACCAGTCTTTCCAAAATTAAAGCTAAATTAATGGCTTCAATGTTATTCACATAACTTACATAATTATATGCTTCCAGTTCTCATGATGTTGCTGAGCAACTTTTTGGAGTGATAGCCCCTTCTTCTAGAAAGAGGGAAAGACAGATCAGATGGGATCTCTGCAGATCATTTAGTCCAAGTTCCTTCTCAAAAGAAGGCCTAAATTTGAACTTCGATGAGGTGGCTCAGAACCATGCCAAGTTTTTAAATTTATACAGGTGAAAACTTCACGTTAGTGGAATGATAGCACTTTGTTTTATATCATTTACATCTCACTTGTATCCCTTCAAAAGTATTTTTCCTTAGAGAGAAGTGCTCATATAACTTGAATATTTCTCAGTTAACATAAAATCAGAGAAACACACTATGGAGGTCAGTGGTAGAGAGAAGTCAAATAGTACTGAGGAAGGATGTGCTTATAAGGATGGGGACAGGAAGAGTAACAAATGAGAAAATGACTGGGGACTGAGAAGTAATCTTTTTCTTTTACTGCCTGCTCATACATGGGTTGCTCTGAAAGTAATGTGTCGAATTTATTTCCATGGAAATGACAACAGCTACAAAAAGCATAATAACACTATTTGATAGAGCAAATTCTCAGCTACAGAACACTTATTTTCAACCTACTCACCACCATTAGCTGTGCATTTTCACCAGTGATGAACAAGAGCCGTGTCAAAATTTACACAAGTGGAGGAGACCCACAGTTTCACGGATGCTATGATGGTGTTGTTGCTAGGAAAATGTTGCCCATTTAGTCCATCTTTCATTAGCCTGAACAGAAGGAAGTTGGAAGATTCCAAATCCAGTCTATATATGGTGGGTGTGGTTGGACACTCCAGCCAAAATTGTCAATGAGCTCCACTGTCTTCAAACTGGTATGGGGCCTGGTGTTATCATGTTGCAAGAGAAAGGTTATCTTCTCCTCTGACCTGACTCATAAGGTTGACTCTTCAACTTAGTCAAAGTTGCTATGCAGTGATCAGAATTGATGATTTGTCCGGTTTCCGGAAAATCCAGGAGGATCTCCCCTTTCCTATCCCAAAAGGCAGTATTTTACTCACTAAGGGCTGTGTCTTGAATTGTTTCTTTGACAGTGAATTCACACACTGCCACTCCAATGGACTCCCATTGTGGCTCTGGCTAATAGTGGTGACACTACATCTCATCACCAGTAATTATGTGATCAAGAAAACTGTCACCTTCAGACTCCTAATGGTTCAATAGGTCCTGACAAACTTGCATGCAATGTTCTTTATGTACCTAGGTGAGCATTTGAGGGACTCATCTGGCACAAACATGACATTCCAACATTACCACCACAGTTTCCAGTACACTGAAGCTGATATTCAGCTCTGTACACAATTCCCTGATCATAATCCACTAATTTGTGCAAATAAGCTGATAAAAACACTCTTCATTTTATGGTGTGACAGCTGTGCGTGGCTATCCAGAACATGGCTTGTCTTTCACATTGCTGTTGCCACTGCTGCAATGCACCACTCACTGCCTCACTCTACTCCTGTGCGCTATTTGGTCTCCACAAACATTCAGCGAGCATTGATGAACAGCAATGAGTAGCTTTTTTTCTACATGGAAGGATTCAATTATGCATCTTTGCTTGATACTTCCATGTCAGAGACCATTTTGTCAAAGTGCCCTTCTGCTACCATCTGTCACATGGCAATAACATGTAATGGAATGTTGGCAGGAAGGTTCAGCCTCTACTGCCATACCACCAAAACCTATCTCTGATGTTGAGGACCAACATAATAAAATATGAGGCATTATTTTCAGAGCAGGTCAGGTAATGTGTGCCGCTGCTGAATCATTAGATTTTTTAAATGGATAGACCTCTGGATACATATATCAAAATAGAATTTTCTGAATAACCAAGACAGACTTTTGTCTGTTGAACTGTGCTAAATGCTTAGGCTGTATAAAAGGAGACTGTGGTCAAGAACACCTCTCAGCACCGTTCCTTTCCTGTTCTCTCTTTACTACCCTTACACAGGAGGATGACTCTGGAAGTTACTGAGCCAGGTTTAGATTCCTTCTGAGGAAGAAATAAGACAGAACATGTATGTGTTCTGATTCAAATAAAGCTGACAATTGGAAGAGTCACAAGCTTTAAAGGAAAACTTCAGTAAGTCTCCTTAAAGAAAAAAATGGTCTTGAAGCTGACAGTGCTGGTTTGGCATTTTAGAAGGGAGTCAGGGTATGCACATGAGAGTAAAGAAATCTTAACTATTTGGTTAGGCAGATCTTGGGAGCTGACCCTTACTGAACTGCTGAGTGCTTCCATCTTTGACCATCATTTGATCACTCTGTATAAATAATCTTATTTGAGTTTATAAAAGACAGTAAATTCAAAGGCTGAAACTCCATCCTTAACATCCGTCTCCTGCTGCGCCTTTTAATTTCCTTTCATGGTAGTTTGGATCACAACTTCGGAAAAGATGAGCAATAATATCTGGGCATGATGATAAAGAAAGAGATGTCTGTTTCCAAAATGACAATCAGGACTGTGTCTTCTTGATCAAACAAAATACATATTGGCTACTGTGAAAGTCAGGCAGGCTCTTAATGGTTTTTGAAGAGTGTATAAACATTTAAAAAAAGGCAGCAACTTTGCTTAGTGGGCTAGAAATAATTCAACAGTACAGATGAATCATGTTGCTTAGGCTGTTAGTTACAGAGGGGGTCTTATGAAGGAAGAATGCAATCAGAAGTTTTCCACATTACTAAGCTAAAGCTTAGTAAAATTAGCTTGTTTCAAATCAGCTAGAACACAAGTATATATGCCATTTTTGCCACAGCATTATATACTCCTATAGCTGTAAAACCCTGCAGGAATGTTTGCTTATATATTTAGATTTAGAGCTCAATTCGACAGTACCCAGTATTTTTATCATCCAGGCAATGATTTTTACCTCCCCTCCAAAGCTGCCTGTTAAATATTAGATAACAATTACTGGAATATCTCATTTTAATACCTGTAGTACAATGAACAGCATTTTCTTATTTCTTGTAAAGTTAATGATTGTTTCCAGTCCTCCCCTTTTTCATAATTTACATATAGAATGGGTGCATTACTGTTTCTATGGGAAGTATGAGATGATGCGTATGAGTTAATGAGATTCTGTGAGATGTGCCATTGCATGTAGTACTCAGCACGCTCTCCTGATGGGAAAAACTTACCTAGAAGTGCCCATTTAAAAGTTAGTTGGTTAGCTGTGCACTGTTTCTCGGGGGCCACTGGACAAATATAGACAATTCCAGGAAATAATTAATCTAAATTGATCTAATCCATTTTAGGCATTTATCTTGTGAGGAAATTACTGTCCTCCAGCAGTACCTCTGAGTGTTGAGGTGTTCTATATTTCTACCTTTCAGACATCCAAATTTAGGTGAGGGGAATTCCTCCTCAGGGCCTAATATGTCTTTTTTTCCTTTTTTCTATGTGCTTTTCCATTTTTATGTCTCAATTTTTTCTCCTACAGTAATTTCAGGTGCAAGAAATCACATGTGCTGTCATGATTGTCCAATGCCTATATGTTCTCTTTCACAGAATTATTTTGTTTGTACAATAATCTGCAATGGAAAGCGGAAGTAACAACGTGAGAACATGGCACTAAAATATTTAAATGAATACTGACTCTTCAGTACATTTTTTGCAGGAGCGTATTCCTTTCTTTACCTTCTTTACATGTTTTCAATGCTATTTCAGTCCTCAGGCTCTCAATAGCTAAGGCAGAAGAGGTGGAAGAGAGGTGGAAGATGTGGTTGCATTCCCTGCTGCTGCATTGGTATTTTTGTACAGCTGTGAATATTAGCAGACCATTTCTCTGCCTGATAGCAAGGTCAGCATTAGCCGTTGCCAGTTCATCTATCTTTGTCTTGCTCTTGTGCAACAGCAGAGGTTTCTTACTATTTTCCTTTTTCCTGATCCTGACTATTCATCACTAAGGTGGAAATAATGGTTCTAATGGCTAGCAAGCCCCTTCCCTGCTTGCCTCCTCAGTGCCCCTTGTGATTCTTGACTGTGCCAACAGGAAAATATCTTTTAATGGCGAGGAGCCGTCGAGTCCTGAGTTCGCTTGATTTTGATTCTCTTGCTTATCTTCCTTCACCATTGCCTCAGAGGAGGAAAAAAGCAGCAACCAAGTCCAGTGAGTTTCCATCGTCCAGGATTTTCTTGAACCAGGCTATTCCTCCCACCTTCCTTCCCATTATTCATTTCTTTTGGATGATTAAATAAAACAGAAAAGGTTATTTTGTTGGATCAGAGCCCGTATTAATTGTATAAAAGCTGTCACTGTTCCTTTTTGGCTTAGTCTCATCTCTGGCTCACTGTAGCCAGCTGCAATTCCTCTTTCACTGAGTTTCTAGCTTCAGGCACCTCTCTAGTCACCAAGATCTGTATTTTTTTGCTTTTCGTAAGTGAACATGACATTGCTGGAGCTGGAGATTTTACCCTGACTGGAACTGGAGATTTTCCGCTGGCTGTGAAACCTTTATCATTGTATTTTTGTTGCCAACTCAATGAAAACAGCTTTCCATTGTTTCCTCCGTTGACTGCAGTGGAAGACCCAGGCCTCTGCCAGCACCTGCATGTAGAGTGAGAGAAGAGATGGTCCCAGGGACAGCACAGGGAAATGAATTTGCTTGTCTGCAAGAAGTGAGAGTACATTAAGTTTGATGGCTGATCAGCACTGTTTCCTTGCACAGTTCTGCCTGTTTGCAGCCATCCATGCCTCCTCCATCAGCGTTGTTGAGCAGGGATGGTCCTTGAATGAAAGCAGTTACTGTTTAAACACTGAGCCTTAGTGAATGTGAAGCGATTAAGAAGTGGTTTTATTTTGAAATACTGAACAAATGTTGCCTTTTTTTTTCTTACAAAATAACAGAACAAAAGGTTTTAGATTGTTACATAGCACTTTCATTCTCTTAGAGGACAATAGAACTCACTGGGTATCAGACCCTCATGTTTCTTAATTTGCCAAAGCTTTTGAAGTTACAGGACTAACATCATTTTGAAGAAGCAAATGTGATCTATATCTTCTGTTCCATCCAGTGATAATGATACCATTAGAAATAAACTATTAAAAATAATTTTCTGAAGTATTGTAATAGAAGTAGAAATGATTTTACTGTTAAATATTGGTTTATATTATTTATCTCACTAAATTATTTGCATTGTAAAGTCACAGGCTGTCTACAGTTAGGTAGCATAAGAAAAATACAGACTCTTTCTTTCCCAAAATTACAATGCAAGACAAGAGATGAGAAGTAGATTCAGACATAGACAGCATTACAAAACAAAACAAAACAAAACAAAACAAAACAAAACAAAACAAAACAAAACAAACACCCCAACATGAATAAATATATTGTGCGACTTTTCTAGGATACTAGTTTTGATTGCTTTTTTGCTAGCTTACAGATGAAGGAGAGCTATATCACATTAACACCACTGAAAAATATCCTCCTTGTTTAGAGCAGAGTGATGTGGTGCTCCTAAGATATGTAAGATGTATGAAATAACATGGCCTTCAGCTTTTTTCTGTTGCTTTCCACAAAAACATTGTTTTGTTCAGTATGCAATGCTCTTTATACAAAAATGTTGATATGTGATAAGCTTTTGAAACACTGAATTTTGAAAACATTAACACTGACATTTATGGGATGTCTGTTGTATGTAACTGTATGTAGATATCTGCTTTATTATATTAATGAATGGAAAGGCTGATCCACGGCTTCCTCAAGTGGTTGGCACATTGCCTCTGTCCATGGAGTTGCTTGCAGTGCCAACATCCAATCTATAAAATGGATCAATCAAGCATGTTAGAATACAGTTTCTGCATGTATAGTATGGAGAGCTACAGCAGATACAGACTGAGAATAATAAGTTTTTATGCTGTTGTATATTTAACGTAGAATGAACTTACCAACCATCCCCTTCACCACAGTGAATTTCTACTCGCCTCCTGCTGTGTGTCACTGGCTTTATGCCGAAAGTTTTGCAGGGCTTTTGGAGGTGGATCATGACCTGTGAAGGTAGTGAGGGAATGTGTTCAGCCATTCTGAACACAAAGCCCTTTTTGTTTTGGAGGTAGAGGTGAAGAGAATCATGGCCTTCAGTTATGATCATAGCTACAGCACATCTCTTCTGACGTTGAATCTGAGAAAGCTTAGTTAACTGATGTCTTGCTAAGGTTTTGTGTTTTAATTTGGACATAACTGCAAAGGAGAAAAGACTTGAAACATTCTATAGAACTTCTGACAGACTGAAATAAAAGAGATGAAAATGTCAGTTATATCTTGCACAGAACTTCAGTCCTGGGTATTTAAATATTCATTCCTCAAATAAAATGAATTTTAAATAAAATTCCTAACATTCTACTCAAAATATTTCAATCTAGTTTTCTGACAGCAAGTTAGGGAAGCTGAAAAAATTCAACTTAATTCCAGTCTAAAACATTTTTTTGAATCAACATATTTTACTTTCCATACCAGGGACTCAGTTAACCAGCAAAAGAAAATTGTGGACTAATGACTTCATACAGTGGTTGGTTTTGTTTTGTTTTGGCTTGGTTTTTTGTTATTTTTTTTTTCAAAAAATACTTTTATTAGTCAGTGATGGTATCAATAAACAGGCTTCAGTGCTCAAATGAATTTACATGCAATCTTCCAATAGTTGGGTTTTTAACTTTTTTCTCATTATCTCATTGTCATTTTTCAGTGTATGAATTTGTGTTATAGCACAATGTCAGACTTTATTTATTAAGAACATAGAGGAATTAATAAAATGCTGGACAAGCTACATCTGATAAAGAAATTTGAAAGTTTCACTGTAAAATTGAATGAAGTAGAGATAGAAATTGAAGACATGGAGATAACAATTGATGGACAGACCCTATTCCACTTGAGGATACCAAAGAAGACTGTAGAACACTGTGAAATTGAACTGATCACCTGGAAAATAAGATTAGAGTAAGAAATATCAGGTGTGAGGGCTAAGGAAGCTGATCTAATCTTTTCTGAGAGGATTATGATGGTCAGAAAGTGGATATCTTTCGGGTTTTTAGTTTATGCCATGCATTGCCTCTCATCACTCTAGTGTCATCAATTACACAAACTGATACAGCATTTATACAGAGCACATTTTTCAGCCTTCAGTAGACAAACTGCACATTAAAATGCATATCGGAAGATAAATTGAAAAATGATCTGGTTTTAAACATTTCAAAACTGTGAAATTACAAACTAACTGAGGCCTATTGGCTGAACCAGAATTTAAGCGACAAAGATCTAATAGAACATTTAATGTTATATTGTCAGGAAAAGCCCATACACCACTATAAGAAAGACAGAATAATTGTCTACAGTACTTTTTCTATGCTGTGTCAAAGTTCAGCTGGTTAGGTTTACTTGCAGAGGATGCAGGTTCATGTATTTTTTCTCCCTCCAGACATGCAGAGCATATGGATAACATGAACTGTATATGGACTGTAAGAAATAGCTTTAATTTGGCCACTGAAGGGTTTATTTTCAATAATGTAGATTGTCATTGCCTTTCTTTCTACTTCTTAACTGCTCTTGCCATGGAGCTCATTTAGTTGAATTTATATGATGTGATAAGTTAATATTACATTTATTACCATAATTATCATGTCTGATTAATCTCACTTATTCTGGAAAGTTGTGCAAGTTTCTTACTGGAGGGCATACTTTCGAGTTTTAATATTCATGTGTAAGGAAACTGACCCGAAGATTGAAAGTAATTAATCTGGTCTAAAGGTGTCTGTGGCAAATTAAAGATAGGTATGCTGGGATGGTTTCAATATCCAGTGTTGACTGAGGCAGGATGAAGATAGATGTTATATGAAGTCAGAGGGCATGGCGATTGCTAGAGCCATACCCATCAATCTACCCTACTCAATGAGGTTTTAAACACTTTATGTTCAAATTTGTCTGAGATGATATAGCACTTTTTTTGGTCTATGCCCAAGCTAACTTAGGCACCCCTATAGATGTCATTTGTTTTGGCCTTACATAGAGACTCCAGACAAAACCCTGCTGAAATGAGCTCATTGCAGAATTTGATTAAATAAAATTCAGTAATATAAGCAATGGAATTCCCTGTAAGTGACAACAAAGGCACACCAGGCATCTCAACCTAATCTACATGATAAAACAATAATTTGTCTATCTAGCAATGATATTTCTATTTTTTTTCCATTTGGTTCTGGTTTGCATAAATTTTGATGATGGTGTGTCTTTAGACGAGAGAAAAAGACTGTTTAATTTCTCCTCCATGTATGAAGTGGTGAATTCCTAACTGTGTGGCTAAATTCAATTTTATTTTCACTGACCAGAGAAAAAAAGAAGAGAGAAGACAAATATGAATGCTTACATATACAAAGAACAGGAGCTTTGCTACCGGTAGAAGTAATATTGCTCGTAATATAAAACACAGATTATTTATTATGTTATGTTTGTTGTTGTTGTTTGTTTGTTTACAGTTTACAAACCTTGTACATTTGGAAAACAAACATCTGAACCTTTGGTAAGCACACTCTAAGCCCATAAATAGTACTCCTGTATGAAATCCACTCTGAAAAATACAGACAGCACTGAATTTAATGAGAAAGTAGGAACTAGGACAGCACTGCTCAGTAGTTCTGTGTTTGTGACCTGCTTCTGAGTTCACTGATCATTAGCAGCCAAGTCTACCGTAGCAGAGGGGAGAAAAAAGCAATATATAACAATAAAAATAAAAGGAAAAGCACAGACTAATTGTGAAGAGAGTTTGGCTTATATTCTTCCTTACAGTAGTTGTATGAAGAATGAGTTGCTTGACTGTTGCTATGTGATGTGTTTATACATCATCTATGTTCTGTATATTTCAAATGTGCTGTGCTACATTTTGTGGGAATCATTTGGAAAATAAAAAGAAACCACATATTATCTGATTGGTACTTAATTTACAGTTTCTTATGATGTTCAACAGTTTCTATTACTCTAGTTATTTTTTGTTTCCTTTGCTGTTTGCTTGTGAAAATTAGTGTTCTTATGCTCACATGGCTTGACATAACATTTGTTCAAAGCACAAAATGCACCAACAGGAAAGCATTTGAAACTCTGATTATCCAGAGAGGGATTTCTATACTTTTTATGCTCCTTATTTTAAAGTGTCAGTTTATACAGGTTTACTACATTATTTTAGTAAGAGTTTTATCTTTATTTATTTTCTCTGGCTACTGAAGACTGAAAAAGTCTCCAGGCAATGGTCATTGTTCATGTACACAGTGGAGAAGAACTGGTTATGGGGATATTGTGCCCCCTTCCCATCTACCCAATATTCCTAAGTTGAAGACTTTCAGGAAAGGGAAGATATTTATCTTCATGAAGCAGTGGGGAAGAGTCTTGCTTGCAAAAGTAAAACATCAGAGAACAGCTTAGGAATTGCTTATCAGTCTGGATTCTTGAATGCCTCTTGATCTTGGTGATTTCACCAAAATTTTCAGAAGAAAATAAGGCATCTGAAATATGAATGTGAGATATTTTGTGAATATTTTAAATAGTAACAGGACTGAACTAAATTTTGTAAATCTAAACTGAGTTTAGTGATCCAGCATTTTTTAAAAATACAGCCTTTTTAACCTTGGTTTGCAAAGTATGCATGCCTACTTTTGACTGAGATCTGAAGCAGAAACTCAGAGCATTCAAAGCCACTTATTTGTCTAAAATCAAGAAGCACTGGGATTTTCAAGATTCTTCAAAGCCAATCTGTAAGCAGTAGAGATGTGAGTACCAGTTCAGACATCCACCCCTCGCTCTCCTGTCCGAACTTCCAGTGAGTAGGATATTACTGGCTTGAACAAGCTTTAGTAAATCAGCTCTGAAGGCTGATAGAAGTTGAAGTCACCTTTTTGAGGGAAGAAGGAATGTTATGAAGAGGAAATGAATACATCAAACTCACTATACATCACACGTTTTCCTAGTACTCTCTATGATAATCTTTTAATGAATAGCCAAAAAGAAAGCCTAATAGAAGTAGTACAAAGTTGTAAAACAAAATTACATTGCATTAGATTAGTTCATAATAGTCCATTTACCTTCAGATTTTATTGTAAGATGACAGTATTTTAACAGAATGCTTTTAACTGAATGGCAGAATTCTGTGCTGTGAACTGTGAAGAATTTATTTTAAATATTTATTGTTTCACTGGGAAAAAAATGTTGGTAGCTGTGGTTCAGATATTGTCAGTTCAGATAATCAGCTCTGCCTCTTTATCAAGGAATGCACTTCTGCAAAAGTGAAAAAATGTACTGTGTGGATGTCAGGATGCTGAACACTGTTCTTGTGTTAGGTGGAAGCCTGTTGTGGCACTTGTGTCCTGTCAGGTTTTCAGCCCCTTATTCATTGTTATTTGCCACTGTGAAGGATTTGCTGCAACATTTTCTGAACGAGAAAGAAATGATACTGTACTATAGGGTCACACTATACATCTCTTTAAATTCATGGCAGCACTTCTTTTGATTGAATGGAAGACAGTATTAAAACCATGATATATCTTATGTTATGCCAGGGGTTATGCAAAACATTCAATTCAAATTTAGTTTTTAATGCATGAGCCTTTAGCAGTGTTGTTATCTTTTCATATATTTAAGATCTCTAATGAGAATTGTGGTCTTTGAGGAGACACCAAGTACATAAGAAGATGCACACTGAGGCTGCTGGTGCACAGGATCCCCTGGCCACTCTCATATCTTCGGAACATATATTGGATCTGTGGACTCTGAAGGAGTGTTTTTGAGTGTTTGTACACTCTGAAAAACTCCACTGGTGTAATGGCCTGCTGGTAAAACAGTAAAGGCTGCATTTCTGAGATTATAACTGGAGCTGAACTTCTGTGGTTGCTTATCAGATGAAATGCTAAGAGAAAGCCACACTTTTCACTCCCTGCTAGTTGTACCAGCCTGAGATATTGGTATCCTTCTTGGGCCAATTATAATGAGGCTAAAAGCTTTTCTTCTGTTTGGGAGGTAATGCATTTGTAAGGCCAGTAAATTGTAGATATTACATATGCATGAGCTCTTCACAGCTATTTAGTGATTTTTCTTTGACAGGAGAATATTTATGCTATCCTTCTTTTAATCTACATGGATTAGGATCTGTACACCATAAGCCAGAGATCTACAGTTAACAGATCTACAATTAAAAGTAATTCCTTATGATTTCCCTTCCCTTGCCTGACATAAAATATCATCATAGACTTTAATGTTGATGAAGTTATTTACTTCCAACTGAGGCTCTTGCTTTTATGTTCTTTTTTTATTTGTTTGTTTTATGGTGTCTTTTTTTTTTTTTCCTCACAGAGATGATAGCTATGTCTAAGAATATCTACTGATTTGAATCTTATTTTTCTGTCATGTAAGCAGAGATTCCTCTAATTTCTTCTAATGAGCTTCAGTGGCTTGAGCAAGTTAAAAGCATAGCCCATAATGGAAAAATAGAGGGACGTTATGGTATGACCCATTTTTGTTATCTTTGCTGATAGATTGTAGATTGAACTGTATACAAATATCCTTGCCTGCAAAATACAACTGGATGATCAAGTTTTTACTCTGGTAGTTGAGAGCAAAGGATAAACTTTTCTCTGGCTAGATTATACTCCCTGAACAACCCTTGGTAGGATATCAAAGAGATAAATATGATATTAAAATAAAGCCTTCAAAAGAATAGTGCTTTTGATGAAAGTTCTCTAGTATGCCTTCACAATGCCATAGTAAGCATTTGCCCACTAGCTGTAGAAAAGTTCAGAGAATAACAAAGAAATATTATGGTGGAGATTAAAAGGGATTTTCCCCTCATGAACCTGCATTGGCTGTGACCAGTGACTGTATTTCAGATGTTTTTCAGTAACTCCTAGTATAATTTTCTCCATAATTTTGCCAGATAACGAAGTGAGACTGACAGGTCTGTAATTACTGGAGACTTGTTTCTTGCCCTTCTTGAAAACTGGGACAGTGTTAGCCAACTTCCAGTTGACTAAGATATCTCCAGATTCCCATTGAAAAATGGCAAGAGGTCTCATGATGACTTCAGCCTGCTCTTTGAGTACTCTGGGATGAATACCATAAGATGTTGTACAGTTGTTATGTGTCTTGTTTGGTCTTAAGCTGAACAACAACATAGTTTTCTCAGTGGAGTTTCTGAAGTACAATAAGTATATCTGCCTTTGGATTTATTTACAGTAAACCTGAGAAAAGGCATTGCAATTTAGTCCATTTGTTCCCATGAGAAGTACTGCAGAATCTAACAAGTGAAAAATGTTCAGTATTTTTGTCTCACCAAAGCCTAAATAACAGATTGGTCTGTTGACTCTGGATGGGGAAGTCACAGGTGAATATACTATAAAGACAAAGCCGAATTTTCTCCTCAGTCCTACATAAGAACAGTCTTTGATGGCATTTGAAATTCAGTTATGACAGAACAACAGCAATAACAAAAAAAGCTCTAAAGAAACCTCATTGGAATCAATTTTTTCTTTAAATAATGTGGAACTATCTTGATGAACATTATGAACGTATGAGTAACTTATCAGATTGAAAATTTTCTCACTTATCACAAACTTTATCCAGTTTTCCTTATAGAAGCATTCCTGATGTCAAATTTCCATATCACTGAAGCTTGTTTAACTTTCAAAGCATAATAAAGGCTTCCTTATTCATATTGGATCATCTTTCTGGCAATGTAATAAGTTGCAGAATACTTACTACAAATAATAGAGGTAATTTTCTCATGGAAAAGATTACTTTGGGGTGTATAGATTACTGCAGTGAAATTTGTCTGTGAAGTCTTCCCTCCATGCAAACTAGAAATTTTTCTGTTTCCTGCAAAAATCTGAAATTTACCATTCTGCAAAAAAGGGCTTGATTAAGTAGGCATGGACAATGGACATGGATAAAGCATAGACAATGTATTAAAATGATGAAAATAGACTTTTTAGCAGTAGAGCTGCTACTATCTGAGTCTGTTAAAATTTCTTTCAACCCCCAGGTAATGAGATCCAGTTTTATCGGGATTAATGAAGCACATAACAAGGAAAATCCAAAGGACATCAGTGCAGAATGACGATAGTGGAGCAGAGTCAGCTGGAGCATAGTGAGGGAGATAGGTTTGAGTATGATCTTCCCTTTCCCCTCTGATAAGTGGAATACCAGTTTCCACCAGTTTCATTGTAGTTTCATCCATCTCTGAGATTTCTGAATACAATCATCCACACTGTTTTTTTAGTCCTCACTCACATTTCTGAAGGACACTACTTAAAAATATGTATGCTGATGATAAGCAAATGCATCCAGAGACTGGGCAAAGAGAACAGACAGCAGGGAAGAAGCTGCAGTACAAATAAACATGACTTTTTGTTCCATTAGCTTATGAGAGGGGGAAAAATCAAATACGCTCTATAGGAAAGCTCTCCTTTCCACACTAGCAATTCAACAAATGAGTATTGCAACTAAGGAAGAATTTTTCCTTGACAAAATTCAACTATGAATCTTAAAAGGGATTTAAAAAAAAAAAAAAAAAGAAAAATAAGGAAGCTGCTGTGGCTAGCAACACTTGTTTACTTTTAGCTGCCGTTGTAGATTTGCCTGGTATTTGGCATTCATTCTCAGCTTGCTGTTCTGCTGTGCTGCAGCAGATTTTTTTCTCAGAAATCTGTGCAATGAGAAGAATGGTGAGTACTCTGGTTTTCCCCAAAGAGTTCACAAATCTTGTAGAAGCGTATGAATCTTATGTGTATTTTTTTTTTTTATAGGATGAGACAAAATTACTGCCTGAAAAAAAGAATGTGGCTGAAGAACACCCAGTAGGATATGTAATCCAAAGAGTACAGTAACTGAAGTGCCTTCATAATAATCTCCCAGTTTTGCTTTGTTCCACTGCCAAAGTAGTCTGATCCATTGTCTGGTGAGGTCATGTAATAACAGGTCCTACATTTAAAGTAAATGAATTGAAATTAATTGATTTCACCAGAGATTTTTAGTGAAAAAAGGAAGAGGAAAAAAGTGCTCCTGAGTAGTTGGTGAACTCAGGCTGCCAAATGTATGAATGAGTGATAAATGCAAAGCTGTCATTTATGAGCATCCACTTACACAAGAGTCAAGTTAAATATTTGTCTCTCAGCCATAGCTACCTTATTCTGATTTCTGTGTGTTTTCTTTGCTTGCCAGACATTAAGCAAACAAATGCTAAGTCACATAACCTCAAGTTTAGATTTGTGATGTTATCCCTTCTTATTCCTTCCTTACTGTCTGGCCGTTGGGTTTACTGCTGTGCAAGGAAGAAACACAATACATTTGACACAAATGTATAGCAAGGGGTGGAGAATTAAATGTGATTGAGAGGAGCTTATCTTTGATTCCATGGGTAGAAACAACCTGGTGGGAAGTTATTTGGACTCCAATACATTTTATTTAGTTATCTTTGCCATTTGTGATATGTGTTAAATGAAATCTATCTCTGAAGATGATCTTACAGTGTTCTCAGCTATATGACAAGATGTGTGTATATATATATATATGTGTATATGTATACAAACACATTGTATGTATGTATGCAGATTTACATAATTTTATCTACATATGTAAGAGTCTTTAAAAAATTATTTCTGTTTCCAACAATGACAAAAAGAAAGCACGTAGAAAGCAGCATCCACTGAATGCTTGTAGTGACAGAAACACCTGTTTATTGATTTTTGTTTTCTTGTTTGAATCTTGTTTTGCACAGAGGCTTAGGTTGGATTTCCTTTCTGCAGTGAATTTTCATGCTGCAAAATTAAATTGTTCTAGTAGGACACAGGTGAGATTCACGGTCTGAGGGACAGATACTACTTATCCCATCATATCTCGTGAGGAAGCCTCCTTTTCCTTTTTTTCTGTTAAGGCTCATTAAAAACTAGGCTGTGCTCAGAAAGAAACAAGAGAAGTTTTCGTCATTACTGTGGACAGTGCAGGGGACAGGCAGGGTGTAAGGAGGGAGGTTATCTTTCTGAGTAAATGCTGGGGAATTACTTTGCACCTCAAAGCACCCTCAGGGTGGTCACATGTAGGGAAACAGGGGAATGCAGGCAGAGCCCCCACTGATGATTGCTGCTCTATGCTGTTGTCTGATGTCTTCTGTGATATGCATGATATGATGTGACCCAGCACTGGGTAAAGGTGAGCTGAACAGAGCAGACACAGTCCTTCCCTACTGACGAAAAACTCCTTTGTAGGCTTGTGTTATTTTTCTTCAAAGCTCTTTTAGCTTTTTCACGCTGTTTTTACCCTTTCAGATGCTTTTACTTAAGTAACAGAAACTTAGATTTGGGATTTTTTCAGGAAAATGTATCTTTATTCAAAAATATTTCTCTAGTAAGTCAAAATAAATGTCAGTAGGTTCCCTACGATTCACTTCTTTGCATAGACTTAAAAAAAAAAATGCTAACAAAAGCAATTTCATTTTACCAGCAACTGTGGAAGTCTGCTACTGAGGCAGCATAAAGTGAATATTAAACATTTCCCAAGCAAAGATCTAAAGGCTCACATTTAAAACACAGACAAGTTATCATCTGATAATTAAAGGGAGATGGGGGTTGGACGCTGTTACGTTAAGTTTTTCATTTGTTGACAGCCTTAATTTCACAAATACATTATCTTTCCAGGCATTTTAACCCAGCAAAATAGCTTAACATTGTTACAAATGCAGTGCCTCTCCAAGGCAGTCATCCAGAAGGAAATGGACAGAGGAAGCTTCTTAAAATGTGATCTGGTCTCAGGCCATCCAGTCAACCATGGCAGAGCACTTCTGAAAATATTTATTGGTAAAGTACTTATTCAACGACTAAGGACTTCGCATGACAACAAACCAGCAACAGATCAAAGGTGTGCAACAGCTGTAACACTACATGCATTTTAAAAAGGGAGCTGGAAGTCTTCACTGTGAGCATGTATTTCCTTTGTGTTACAGAACTGAAGTATTTTAGAAAGCAGAAATCAACATTTCTAGCCCATTAAAAGATGAGAATGTTTCTCATAGTGTACTGATGCTTCTTTTGTATCCAGTACCCACCAAGCTTTTTTTGTTTTTGATTTTTGCCAAGTTTTACTTTCAAAGAAAGTGTTTGTTTTTCAGTTAAATTAATGTTAACCTTGTGAGTTTGATAAGACAAATTCATCAGGCTCCCACAGGCAATAATTTTTAAAGACTTATTCACAGTAAAACAAAAATATTTTTGAATGAAATTTCTGAATTCATTTTGTTCAATTTTAAAATACATTTTCAGCTTCTAAAAGACTCCTATATGAGTTAAAAAATATCAAACACAAATAAACAAACAAAAACATTTGTTACTTCGTAGAAAGCTCTTCTAGAGGATTTCTGTGCATAGGTAGCAAGAGCTTTCCAGAAATGGTAGAAGTCCAAAGGAAGAGTGAGGAAAATCAATTCTTATTAAACACCATAAGTTCTAACAAATAACAATATTCACTCACAGGAGGCTGTGGCTCAGGAGTCCATTGTAAGTAATCAGTGATATAGTTTGATGGAATGTTATTATAGCCATATAGCAATAAAAAGTTATTACAAGACAGATCCTTAATTTTAAAACTAATTTTAGAGCTTTTTATTTATGAATTTTATGACTAACATAAACACAAGGTTTACATGTGCCTCAAAGATGCTTTTAATTGTAGATTTGCACTTTTGCATATGCAATCATTTATGGCTGCAAAAATACTGGAATGTATGATTCCTTAATATTCTTATTTTGTCAATGCTTTACACAAAGTGGATTGTCCAGCCCCAGCATGACCTTTATAAGGAGTCAGCTGTCTCATGCTAATAGCCAAGTAACATTTAGTTCACTAAAAAATATTAAATCCAGATTGCTATGCATCATCCTCCCATTTAGGAAGAGCTTTTTAAAAGAACTTTTATGACAGATAATTGATGGCTTAAGTGGAAAGTGAGGGAAGAGGAGGAGGATTCAGAGGAAGAAGGATGAAAAACTCTGAAATGTGATTGTTTTAAAGTATGTATTGCAAGTATTAGACTGATAAAGTATTTCATAGCCGCAAATGGTTGATGTACTTCCTTCCTCACCTCTCCTTGTGCCATTCCCAAATTCACATAACCTGTGATGCAGCCACTTGGTACCAGGCCTTACATCAGGTACAAATTCTGTTTCTCAGACTAAGCAGATGCTAAAAGGATACAGGTATACATCTAGAGCTGAAATATTGTACGTTAGGTTCATTTACTACTTTTTAAAACAGGTAATTTTAAAATTTAAAAAAACAACAAATCCTTTTCAAGAGCAGTTGGTTGGCATTTTTGGAAGTGTTTATTCATTTATTTCTAAGTGTAGAGACAGCGTAAAAAAGTAAGAGCAGAATCTTTCTGATGAAACATCCAAACACTGACCTGAATAACAACATTCTGCTTGTATCCATCCCTCAACGCATCAGTAGAGATGGGACTCTTTTGAAACATGATTACTTACATATAGTATCAGAACTCAGAGTCAGAAAAGGATGGAATTACAGCTGTAGAAGGAACCAGTACAGATTTATGCATATCACCTAAGTTAGATACAGTATTTGTTGTCAAATGTTGTTTGCTTACATGACTACCTATTACTTCTATGGCATATAAACCAAAGTAGATATAAGTAAGTGAGGCACCCATAGGAGGTGAATCCTGGTCTATACTGGGTGGATTACCTAAAGAGACACTACTTTATTGTCAGTTGTGGAAGCCTCAACAACTGCTTTTGATTACAGGTAGAATGAAGTCATTTAAATGTAGACATCTCCTCATCCATTAAGTGTCTAGTCTTTGTCAAAGTTAATGAAGTTTCAGTTAACACAGTCGATGGACTATAGAGATCAAATTATCCAAAAGCAGAGGTCCAGAACTTATGTAAATATTAGCATCATTCAAGATGTCCTAAGACATCATGCCCTGTTCCATGTCCAGCAATGCATGGGAATTCTAGAAGTAGTTCATTGCACCTGACAGATTTCGGTATCATTATAATCTTAAATACTGCAGGGTACTTCAAAGGGTATCTCAAAATCCCGCTCTCTATGCCTATTTCTTACAGTGCTTTGCATGAAATATCTACTAAAATGTAGCACATTCTAGTTTTTCACTTACAAATTTAATGTGGTACAGTTTGGATAAAAGTCATTCTTTGATAAAAGAAGAAAAAATAGATTTTTCATTTCTTTTATCAAGATAAGGCATATAATGTCACAAGAAATTGGAAAGTGCTAACTTCTTTGTTTAAATTGGATTAGTATAATGGTCTAAATAGAATGATGGACATGAAATATTGTAAGAAATGATATAAACAAAGAAGAAAGGAATATCATCATGGGATACCATTTAATCTATGCCTTGGGGTGAATTAGCTGTTGAAGAGCATAATAGAAGAAAGCAAATGATCTGATGCATTAACACTATACTTTTAATACAATATTTTTAATACAATAAAAAGCACTGAAAATAGGTTATTTTTAAATAAGTGAAATAGAAGGATATAAATTATCCATGCTTGAAATAATTAAAAAGGCTATAGATATTTTTAAGGTATTTTTAATATCAGCCCTTTTTGTGTTCAACTAAGTAATAATTCTCTTGTGAGATGAAAGACAGAGTTTAATTCTGATGGAGACAGTATGACTGCATAGCTCAAATGACTGTGAGCTGTACAGTTTTTTCCCCTTTTTGTGTCAGCTCAAATCCTGCCAAAACATCTGGTCCTCTAATTCCTCTGTGTATGGAGTAGTCTCAATTCTTTGCACAGAAGTTATTCAGTTTAGAATCTCAGTTCTTCCTTTATCAACTATTATGAACATAATGATGGTCAAGTGAGTTCTCAGTCAGCAGTTAACACTATTTACCTTTTTATTTATCCCGGTAAATTTAGAGGCCCTAGCTCAAAGTCCCATTGCTTTAGACGCTGCATGGTTATAATCAGACCCAGTTTCCAGACTTTATAATGAGAAATGAAAAGTGAGGAGGTAAATAGGAGATGAAATGCTTTATTTAGAGAACAATGATTTAACTGAGATCAGATCAAAAATTTCCTGCCTCACCAACCATCCTGGCTGCTCCCTGACTCCCTCCTTAGAGGGGCCAAAATGAGAGAGGCTGTGGAAAGGGAGGCCTTCCCTAGGAACAAGCCTATGAGTCAGGGAAAGGGGTCTATTCTTTCCACAAAGAGCAAATGCTATGTCCACATGTAGAAAGGGTTGTAGAAAGCAGCAGCAGGAACAGCAGGTGCCCACTCACTGTTCAGGTGCAACTTATGGGTGTCTTTACAATTCTAAATGATACCTGACACCACTTTTTCTTTTATAAGTGAGCCTTTAAGTTTAAATTATAATTCCCATACTAATTTCGCTATTTAACCTCTGTTTAGCCCCAACGAACAGTCAGTGCTGGACATAGATACAAAGTATTTTAATTAAGGAATAGAAACTCTCACAGGTGGGTAAATCATCATTTTTTCCTTGGACTGTGTTTTCAGTTTACACAAAGGAAGGAAAAGAGTTCTGAGTATATTATGTTATTAGAAGAAAGTTTTAGAAACTATATGTCTCTTATCCAACAACTGATCCAAGACATTGGTTTCCTGCAGAGGAACGAATCCCACCTACCTTTTAACATCTAAAGTGCTGGTGTCCACTTTTGATCAATCATCAAGGCTTCACTGATAGTCAGTGAAAAGAACTGTGCACTTTTAAGTTATGATTCATCTAATGTATTTTAGATATCCTTATGAGTTACAGTGCTCCCTAAGTTAGATTGCACAAATCTTAATACATTACTGAAGAGATCTCAGAAGCTTGTTAGATGTTAAAGTGAATGTAGAAGGGTGTCTATAGTTCAGTAGTTGTTAAAATAATGAAGTCACACACTTACAAGGGATGCTGAAAGAACTTAAAAGAGCTACTATAAGGATTAAAAGTTGAGAACAACCTACCTTACTGTGAGAGCCTACAGAGCTTCAGTCTATCCAGTTTTCCTGGAAGAGAAATTTAAAGAATTGTAATATTCACAAAGGAGAAATAAAGAGGATCCTAGTAGCTGATCATCAGGCATACCAGCATATAAAATAATAAGATCTTCTATCTAGAGCTGAAGTCAATTCAGCTCAAGCTCAGCCTAGATTTCAAGATAATTTAATTGTGAGGGTAATTAATAAATGGCAGCAACAATTTAGAGTATCAAATATCTCATTAGAATGTAGACATGTTTTTTGACTCAATGAAGTCCAACAATTCTAATTTCTTGATAAAGAAAAAATTCACGATGGAATGTTTTCATTTTGCTTTGGTTTAATATCAGATAAAATCAGAATTACTAGTGAAATAATTTCAAAACAAATAATTCCAATGTGTCTACTTGAAGCTCTCATCTTATCTGAAGCAAAACTTCTGTAACATTTTGTGAAGCCCTGTGATTTCATCAGAGTGCACACTGGAGTAATGATTCTGTCAACATTTTTTACAAATCAGCTTTAGAAATTGACCAAAGAAACTGTTTACTAATGATGCAATTGATTCTTTGTCACTTACATTCTTTAAATCTGTTCTGAATGTGTTTCCGAGATATCTATCATAGTGTAATCAAAAGGTACCGGTTTGGCGTACAGATGAGTAAGGTGAAACTGCAGGATTTGAGTTATTCAAAAGGTCAGACTAGATAATCATAACTGTGCTCTGTGACCTCATAGGATATTCATCTTATGCATTAGTTCTTATGAATTCAATTTTAAATATGCTTGGCTCCCTTAGACAGCAATGGAGATTATTAAACATATGGGTGGAATTTAAAATTCTGTTCTCTATGCTATTAATGTTGCTGATCATTTCAGTCAGTGTTATCTCATCTGGTGTTTCTCCTGAAAGGCTAGCTTGAAAGTGAACATGTGGGGGAAGGGGAGGTATTAAACAAGAATCGAGATGTTTATAGACTTGTGAGCAACATAAAGTCTTTCCCTGATAATGTTAGGGTTTCCTATGCAACTCCATCTCAGGAATGGGGAGTTCCTTTAATTAATTTTTCTCTTACCTGTCCTTTGTGTGATATTGGCAAATGGCATCAAATACAGTAGTTGTTGGTAAGGATGAAGCCAATCGAGAAAAGAAGCACCTCAAGCAGTAATTACAAATGATGGCTTGCATACAGGTCAGATGTACCCCACCTCAACGAAGACCTCATTTTCTTTCATGTATCACTCTCATTTACTGGCACTCAGTCAATAGCAATACAAATAAAGGACTGTCAGACAAAATTGATTCAGAATTTAACTTTAGCAAGCTGAGAGGAATAAACATGGATGTGAACTGCAGGCTAATTTGGCCCATTATCTTCCCTTGCATACTTTTAATTATTCTCCTTTCATGTATTTACCCCGAACCCTCCTGCCAAAAGCAACCTTGCAGCCTTTATTTCAATTTACTGCTCCTAATGTTTGGTTAACTTTCACCATGTTGCACCATTCTTGTGCTCAACCTTTTTCCCCACATGCTGTTCATCAATCCTATTTGTTGTCTCATGGAGTTACTAAGGAGATGCTTATCAAGCAGAATAAACATCTCTGTGCTTGCCAACTGGTACTCTGTAAATTGGCTCTGCTTCAGTGTCCAGCCAGATTTTAACAAACCCTTGATGGTGCCTCAAAGTACTTCTCTTTGTGTCTGTATTTGCCAGCAGAGTACATTCCTAGTGACACAAAAGAGGTTTGTGTTTCAAACCCTTTTTTTGAGCCAAATTTCAATACTTTTTTTGCATCCTACTATCCCCAGCCCACCTCATTGTAGCCTCTAGCAAAACATTTTGTACAACTTATTACCGCACTACCCAACATCATTAAATTTGTTCACTGATGCACATATGTAAATGCATTTTGTGATAATGACTATTCCCACACCGACCTGGCAACCAAGTGTTGCATTAGAGCTGAGCAATTTTGAATAACTGAAGTATACAGGCGAGTTAGTGAAGCTTTTTTTTTTCCCTAGTATGTTAATGGACTGATGCTGCAGATATTCAGTAGAGGTATTGTATCTACTGATTGTATTGATACTGTTCCCAGAGGCTTCGTTACTAACCTTGTAAACTCTGAGTACTAAAAAGACAAATGAGTTATTCCAATGACCGGTGTGTCCTGTCACAGTCTTCATCATTTTCAGGGATGTAAGAAGTCTTTTTTGAATAGTTTACGATCTGAGCTCTGTTATGCAGTAAGAAATCATATCATAATACTGAAGGTCAACTAATACTTGCTCTCTTTCCTATTTCAGTACTTTCATGTTCCATTTAAACACAAACAATGAATTCTTCACAAATCAGAGCACACAAAGTTCACTGGCACCATGGGGTTGTAACAAGCCCTTTCCTCTCTCCCTTTTTCTTTCATTCTTGTAACACAGCTGTTTGCACAGAAGAGAGACAATGCTGAGTTTGTTAACAGCTGGCAGTTAGCAGTAATTTATTATGGAATAGGTCTTGAAATGGTCCAGTCTCCTTGACGATAAAAATCCAAGAGGCTATGTCGCTTTCAAAATCTTGTTTTGGGACTAGAAGTGGAGACTGACGCTGTGCCAATTTCAGACTTGTGAAAGCTGTGCAGAAAGATGAGAGCCAATTCCTAAGCTCTAGCTTCAATCCAAATGAACTTTGTGAGACAAGATTTGCTTCCACCTATTAGCACCAATACATTATGCTCCACCTGCACCCATCAAAGTAACAGTATTACAGGGACTCAAAATTTGGCCCAGATGATCTTTCAAGGTCCCTTCCAACCTGGGCTGTTCTATGAATCTATGATTTCCTGATTCCGTGACTTGGCGCTTAGTTTTTCCTGTGTTTTGAAGTGATGGAACTAATTTTATTTCCCCTATTACTCTGAGCCTCCACACTTTTCATTACATCCATTCTTTACTCTTCCAATCTAGAAATACAAAAGGAAAGGTGGCACATAGCAGGCTAGTAGACGTCAGCTTAAGTATTCCAGGAAAGAAAAAGGGTAAAGATTCCATAAAGATGACCCATAACAAAGATTTGAGGAGAAAAAGTGTATAAGGACAATAGAATGAAGAGATAAAACTATTCAAGCAGACAAGCATTCACACAAAGTGAGGGCATTATCCTTCCAAACTGACTTGATGGATTGCTCTTACAGCAATTATTTTCCCTAGAGAAGTTTTCCAGCAGTCTAAGAGAGATGCTGGTGGTGTAAAATTCACTATGTGCTTTGTCTGCATGTCAGAGAACATTCTGCCATATTCTCCACTTTCCAGCCATGAAGCTTAGAAAGGCTGTGGGGCTTGGGAGGACACTTCTGACCTGGTGGCTTGGGTAACACACTTAGTCCCTCAGAGACAGAGCAGACAGCATACTGGCAGTGGATCCACACTGTTTGTGCAAATGGTAGAGGATAGATGTATTTTCTGTAGGAACGAAGAGCTGCACAGATAGAAGGGACAGAATGTGTTTCTAAGAAAATTGTTGTTAGTCATAAGGGTTATAAGAAGAGTAGAGTGAAGCAATAGAAATTGCAAGATTATAAGGATCAGAGTTCAAACAGAGGTTATTCAGGTTATTCACTGCATTTTAATAGGACAATTTTCAAGCAAACAAGGTTACTATATATTGTATAATGATATAATAAAGAGCAAACTTGTGAAACTTCCTTAAAAATATATCCTACATCTTGGGATTTGAGATCATCATTTAAACTATGATTAAGTACAAAGTTAAGACAGATACTAATCTCCATATATTTAAATATTTGTATGGAGCAATTTGTCCTTTTCTTCTTTGTTTTACCCAGTGAATTGTTAGTTTGGAAATACAGATTTCTAACTGTAGAATTAACTTCACTGAACGTCACCCTTAGCCTTCTGCATATCCCCACTCTAGATAAGAAAAATAATAATTTCCTGTCTCAGTTAGGTCTCAGGCTTTCCCAGATGGGTAATATTAATAGTACTATGGGTATCTGAAAGTTCCACTAAGGAAAAACACTTGGTCAGAAAGTTCAAGGGAGACTTCTTATTAATTCCCAACATCCTTTCTTCACCATTTACCCTAGTGTGTCCTGAATAACCGGAAGACCAGACAGGTAAATCAGGTTGCTCAGAAGGTGCATAAGGGCACCATGTTGCAGACATAACCCATAGAACATCCAATGCAAAGATCTTACTGCATCACACAGTAAACATGAAGGCATTCTCTGAAGGAGCAGCCATACTTCTGCTCTTTCTGCCAGCAACACCCACTCCCTGTGTCAGTGTTCTTTGCTTTGAGATGCAGAGTTCCCAAATACTAAAAGGAACTGCATGTTCTGTCCTTGCCTGATGTAGTAATTAATGGCTATGAGGTACTAATTAATTTATTTGTCAATCAATCGTTCATTTTTACCACACTGGTAAATAAGTGTGGTGCTTTATCTAGATCTGTAAATACTTAGTTGCCTTCCAACACAAAGGAATAAGAAAGACAAGTTAGAGTCAAGCAATTTAGAGCAGACCTTGCCGAAGAACAGGCCTTGATGGATGGAAAAGGTGAAGTGGGGAACTGCTTATATTGGTACAGCCTTCTGTAAGGATAAGACCTCTATGCTGGGTTAGGAGCTGCAGTCCCTGCTCAACACAAGAAATTGAATTTTACAGAATCACAGAATGAATGAGGTTTGAAGAGACCTCTGGAGGTCTCCTGGCTGGCCCAACACCTGCTCCAGCAGGGATACCCAGAGCTGGGTGCTCAGGACCATGTCCAGACAGCTTCTGGAGATCTCCAAGGAGGAGACTCTACAGCCTCTGGACAGCCCATGCCAGTGCTCTATCACATTCACAGCACAGAAGTGCTACCTGATATTCAAAAGGAATCTCCCGTTTTCCAGTGTGTACCTGTTGTCTCTTGTCCTGTCACTGGCCGCCACTGAAAAGTGGCCAGTGGGGCTCTGGTTCTGCCACTTCTTCAACCTCCCTTCAGGTATTTATATGAATTGATAAGATCCTCTTGAGCCACCTCTTCTCCAGAAATGTCAAATTGCTGTGTTCCACGTTGGGCATATAAATTGCAGTGATTATCCATTTTCTCTGTAATGTTAAAATGCTGAAAGAGCAGTGGGATTTTGCAGTCATGTCCTCCAGTATCCTTAGTCTACCAAATAGCTTCACAGTTGCTTTTTTTTTTTGTCCTTCATTATACCATGACTCATTTAAGTGGCATTTCATGCATTCTCAAATTTTATTCCCCAATTTACTCACCACCTTTCAAAAAGCTACTTTAACATCTTGTTCTCTCTTCAAAGATGCTAGTTTTACCCACATGCTTATCAGCAGTGAATTCTGTGATGCCCAATTTACACTGGGGTGGACAGGGACAAACTCAAACCTAGAAGCCACAAAATGTCTGGCAAAGAATTGGCTTATAAAAGTAATTTGTTATAATATTATACAGAATAAATCATGGCTGACATATCTGCCAGAGTTATTATTAAAGGAAATAATTCATAAAGCTTAAAAGTGTGAAACAGAAAAGATTATCTGCACTGGCTGGGAAAAAAAGCTGTACCTTAGAGGAGACTGAAACAAAGGTTGGGCAACTAACTCAGAAAACAGCATTCTGGTCAGGATAAAGATCTGCCTGAATGGTGTTGTACTGATGGTAACACAGCTGTGGGAACAAATAGCTCAGGAAGGTGACAAATGGAGAATTACACAGCTCTATTTTTCTCCCCAAGTAGAAATGAGTTACTCACGCTGATAGGGTCTCCAATAAATCCAATCACATATAGAACATCTTATACTAACGTCAAATGTCACTCTAATCATTCAACTTTTTCTATTCTCTTTGTGTGTCTTTGGTATAAATGGCTGTACAGTGTTTAGAAATTTGGAATCATTGTATTAGAAAAAGTGTAACATAAAATATAAAACCAAATATTTTTTAAAGCGAGAGAAGTTTTAACTCTCAAGGCCAAAGATGGGAGGGAGGACTTGGTGTTCTCAGTAAATACAGCAAGCAGATGTGGTGTGTTGGAAGAAAAATTAGAATTCAGATGGCAAGAGATCAACTTCAGTCGTTGTTTAAATCAGCATGAGCAACACCTAGAGAGGTGAGAGTAGAAAAAGATCATTGGGCCAGAATCTCTTCTCACTCCCACCAGTGTAAATCAAGAATTATCTCAGTTTTTATTTTGAATAAAATTGGTAAGGGAAGAAATAAGCTCACTGAGGAACTGTATGTTACTTGAATGTCAGAGAGATCAAAGACATTTTTGAGGAGAATGCTGCTTGTATGATAAGAGAAAGAACAGAAATTACTTTACTTTAGGCCACACTGGCTTACATGAGCCTCCAGGGAAACAAGGCTAACCACCATGCCTTGCTAGGGCCAGCTTAGTGTTGCAGGGAGTCTGCAAAAGCTGAAGAGGACACAAAGAAATATGCAGAAATGATGACAGAGCTTAAGAGGATGAATCACAAACAGAAACTGGAACAATTGTCACTGTAATGTATTCCTGCATTATGTCATGTATTAGTGTCAGAAAGTAATACGGACAAAAATATAAAACATCAATTATATGCTGCAAATGAGCTAAACAATTCAGAAAAAAATGTTTTAAAAGCTCTTACGTGACTTGTAAAATACCTTAACAGATGCACAAACTCACCTTGGGATGAATGCATTATGCGTTATGGATTCAGGGCTGCCATTATAACCCTCATAATCACTTTTTCAGTTACTCATGTGTTGTACATCTGTGACTTGTTGGCAAGACACTGCAATGAGAGGAATTCTCACATTTTTAGCTAATGTTTTATCTTTGGAGAATTTGGTTGCTGGTTTTGCTCTTTTGCTCCTTCTGAACCCTTGTAATTCAACCTATTTAATAGCATGTGCTCCACTATTACAACTCTTTTTAAAAACTGTTGTATCTCAGTATATGTAAATAGAAACAGAAGAGTGCAGCTGACAAAAGAAGTCAAGTGTGTGACCTCAGCACAAAAAAAAAAAAAAAAAAAAAGTAAATTTACATCACACAGAATGTGATGAACTACAGAGTATAAAAACGAGTTTTAGCTGTTCTGGGCAGGTTCCTCTGTTTTCACAGTTTAACTGTTTGCTCAGTATGGGAACTGGAAACTCTGTTGACATCCCTAATGCTTTCCTGTAAGGAGACAGTACAGTAGAAGTGATAAGTAAAAAATACAGTAGGAGTCCCCACTTTCCAATGAAAGTTGAGTTGTCAGTAGAAGGGAGTACAGGCATACAGTCTTTAGGAGAAAATATGTTTGTAGACCTGTGAGTCCTGCACTGCAGTCAAAAGTGCTGCTAACAACCCCCAGGAAAATATTATGAAAGAAGGAGGAAAAAAGACTACAAAGAGTAAGATAACTGATATGTCCATGATTTGCTGTGGGAAAGCGCATTTTCTCTCTCCAGCACCAGGAGAACTGATGGTTACCTCTTCACAATTTTTGGGAACTATATAGTGATATACACTCCAATTATAAACACCTCAGGACTTCTCCTGGATATAGCTTGGGCACAATAATGAAGCACATTTTATTGATCTATTTTACATGGTGTCCAATTGAACTAATGGAAAAATGAAAAATATAGTTTTTTTTCCTGCTGTTCATTCCAGTTACGTCTGACATCTAAGTAAACTGCTTTTACTTGGTTTTAAGGATAAATGAAACATGTAGAAATCCATCACAGTGGGAAAACTGATAAATTTGAATAAGGCCAGAGGGAAGAATAGAATAATGACATAATCTAACAAGTTTCAAAAGGCAAAACACTCAACTTTCAAATGGTTAAGAACAACTACTCATTTTCTAGCATTATTGGAGGAGTTAAAATGGAAAGCAACAAAATGATTCTTGACTTTCCAGGAAAAATGCATTATCTTTGGTGCTATGGGAACTGCCAGCACATTGAGATACTCAGGAAAGTTAACTTAAAATGTAGTATTTATTTTGCTGAATGTCAGATGCAAGTTATAAGTTGGTCACTCCAGATGATTTTTACAGTCAATGGAAAGTAAAGAGTAGTTTTAGGACATGAATTATGTGATGTTTTTAGGGCATCTACTTTCAGAGAAAATGAAGAGAACAAATGAAGTCTTCATTGTCTACAAAAGGAACTTAGAAAATGAAGTCAGAAGTAAACACTGCCTTCCCAATAGGATGGCCTTTAGTTCTCTGTCCTTTCTGCACTGTACAAGACAGGAACGTCTCATAAAGGTTCCAAAGCACAGTCATTTCTGAATAAGAGCACCCCATAAAACAGTCTAATACACTTCAATAATAACATTAGATGGATCTCAAATTGTTTTCAGAGCAGCCAAATAATTTTACTACATTTTTGTTTAGAGGACAATGGCAACAGCTGACCATGGTGGTCATAGAGAAGGTCACTGACAGAGACAGAAGTAGAAATCAGGTCTCCTGTCTTCCTGTGTGCTCTTTCAGCTCAGAAAACCTGCCCTTAATTTCTGTATTCTACTTACAAGATTACCTTTATAGCTCCACTTAATCTTCCTGAACTTTCCTGAATGTCTCCACAGACAGTCTCTGAGGGAACATTATCTGCCTTTCCTGCTGAGGTTTAGAGCCGTGAATACAACTGTGTCACCTCTGCTTTTCACCTTGGAAGGTACCTCAATTTCTCAAGTCTGCATCTGGGGCTGTTTTGAGAGCTGTCCCACTTACTCCTATCTGCAGCAGAAACTTGACTAGACTCTGCCAAGAACATTGGCACCTATAGGACTGGTTGCATCATCAGCCTCTCTGGTCCTCTTTTGAAACAAGAAACTGGACACCAGAGAGCATCCGGAAAAAGGAAGATATTAAGAAAAAGATGTGAGTAAGTGACTGAATGATGCAGTATTCTCTGCCCAAGACATAGGATTGCATGTTTCAGAAAACTTTCAATGACTTGTCAAGATTCCTGGCTTATGAAGTTGTGATCACAAACAAGTGATCTAGGTACAAAAAGCCCAGAAACACGATGCATTATTTCTTCTGAAATTTGTACAATGTTTTCTGAGTCAGAAGTCTTGACACAGGTCTGAAGCAATTCTCTGAGACGTAAAGCCTTGCAAGCTGTGCCAAAGAGATTCTAGGGATTTACAGTGTATGCTGATTTTAATGCAGTGAACAAAATTCTGTTGTACTGCACAAATTTATACACTTTATTAAATTCTGCAATGATCCAACAGAGAGCACAGAAATCACACACACACACAGAACAAATGATATTTAAATTCTTCCCCTCCCAAGACCTTTATAGATCAATGAGGGTGAAGTTAGCAGTCAAAGACAGGCAGCTACTGTCAATCTTGGTGATCTTGGTGCCCAAGGGTATGTTCCGGCAGAAATCATGGAAATGGCAGTGGAACAATGAACCCATGGGACTCCTGCCCTCCTGGGGCAGCAGCTGAAGGCCTTGCTGGGCACACTGCATCATCTCACCTTGCATTAGGGTCTGCACTTGGGCAACTGAGTCCCTAATAACAACGACTCCACTGATTTCTATGAGTATTGCTTGACATCTGTCACTTCTACAGAGCTTATTTGCAAAGGAAGTACTGAGATTATAAGCATCAAATTAAGATAGGACAAATTAATGCATTTAAAATATAAAGCAGGGATGACAACCATGTGCTAATTGGGAAAATGGGTTATTTTCAAGTTTCTAAAGACAAAAAAAAGGCTTTGGCCAGTATCAACTTCAATTAATGAGACCTAAGCAAAAGCAAACATGTTACAAACCTTTATAGGTATGTGAATTTTTCTTATTTTCAACAATGTTATTAAATCCAGATCTGGATGCAGTTTGCTAGATTGTTTTTATAAGGCAAATAAAAAGCAAATTAAGTTCAGCAACATGTAAGGTTGATACATATTAATATGCCAGAGCAGAGCTTAATTACTAATAGGTGATGTGATGCTGAATCTAATTGATCCCCTCCTACAACAATTGCTGGTTACAGCTTAATGATCCTGTCAATTGTTTCCATCTTGTACAATTGTACATGATTACTGTTGAAGAAACACAGATCCTTATAACCCCCTCTTTCTGATACATAATAGTAATTGCATGGTAAGCAATAAACCTGAGTTTCCCACATTCTCTAGAATTTTTGGAGAAGCTTCACAAATTGAAAAACTGGAAGAGAGTAGATTTAGACTAGATATCAGGAAGAAATTCTTTACTGTGGGGGTGGTGAGACACTGGAACAAGTTGTCTGGTGAGGTTGTGAATGACCCCTCCCTGGAAGCATTCAAGGCCAGGCTGGATGGGGCTTTGAGCAACCTGGTCTAAAGGGAGGTATCCCTGCCTATAGCAGGGGGTTGGAACTAGGTGATCTTAAAGGTCCCTGCCAACCCAAACCATTCTATGATTTTATGATTCTAAAATTAAAAATCTAAGAGGACACTGTCATTTACTCTTACACCCTGGATGACAAGTTCATGTAGTTTGAAGCTGTGATTTGGGCAAGCTGACCAATAACATTTTGTTGAACAAATTTTCATTAGCTTGTGGGCTTGATCCCCTTCCTTCCCCCTCAAAAAATGGAAGAAACACAGAAAGTCAAGTAGACAAAGCTGTGAAATGCTACTACTTTGAAGAAAAATGAGAAAGGAAAATAAAATGGTATATAGAGAATCATTTTCTTGAGATTATAAATATAATATTAAAATTGTGTGCACTTTAAAATATATCTATCTGTCTATACAAAATTGTTGACAAACTCTGAATTAAACTGGAGAATGACACTGTGAAAAATTATTTAGTGGTTATATGCCACAGGCCTTCAACATGAAGAGATGTCTAAATAATGGTTTTCTATTCAAAATACTCTCTAGTCAGATAGTATGCCATGAAAAGTTGACACGCCACCACCATTAAATGGTGGGTCTTTCTTGGCTTTTTCATTTAAAAAAAAAAAAATCAGAAGAAAATAATGATATATGGTTTCCAAATATAAAGCATGACCACTTACAGTTCTGGTTTGTGTATATAGGTCCTGGAGAGAAGCAGGAATTCAGGTACAAAAACCTAAGATTTTTTTCCCTACATCTCCTCAAGCTGACTTCAGAATCCTGTTCCACAACTAGTAATTAACTTAGGGATGTAGATCCTATGTTGCTTCTAACCACAGTGCATTAATGACATTATCATGAAGAAAGAAGACAGAGCTGCCTGTACACAGAGTTCTCATTTTGTGCATTTCCAGTTCTGTGAAAGAGTGTGTAGAGGGAAGCAAGATGAAGAAACATTACTTGTGCAAGTGACAATTTCAAGAAAATCTGGTTTAGGAGTGTTTTATATTCCCCGGCACTAAGGGTGATTAAAAGTGCCTGCAGTGCACAGTCAGACTGGGAAATCTTGGAAAAGGAGCTCTGAAGGGCAGACAACAAACAAAATAGTGACCTAAGGTAGCATGAGGAGCTGGCAATGCAGCTGTCTAGGGCAAGCCTTCATTTGTGATCTGCACAGCTTGGTCAGTGACTCATTAGCAAGGCAATTGGAAAGAACCAACCAAAACCAAAATACACAATAATTGCTACGAAGAAAGCCTAGATATTGGTTACTGCTTACTAAGTATAAATCTTCTACTCAGCTCCAGTGAGGTACTTTGGCCGTCATGACAGTGGCAATGGAAAGGGACAGTAATGACACAAAAAATAATACAACAAGAAAGGAAACAGATGCCACACCCTCCATTGAAGTTTATGACCAATTACAACATTCATATGGTCTCCACGAGGCAATTAGAGAGTCATGCCTCAGTAACCAATTAATATTCACTTGACATCATCAGTTTACCCACATCTCAGAGAAACAGCCTTGTTTTCCCTTGTCTGAAGTAATTGCATAAGAACACAGTAATCAATCAATCAATAAATAAATAAATCAGCACAGAAAATGAGAGCTTTCCTGATTTTGAGGGATACTTATTCCTTGTATTTTTAAATATGCAGAAGCATTGAAAGACATAAATATTTAGTAGAATACAGTCGGAAAATTTCTATACTGTAATCATTCTTTTGGACAAACAACTAAAACATCCAGAAAACATTGTAAGCAATAGAGGAAATCTTAGCGTAACTTAAGTAATTGAAGCTTTCAGGTATATTTTGCAGAGTAGAGGGGAAAGCAAAATTCATGTAAGAAAGACTTTATCATTTTCATTTGAGTAAGAAATTCATAAGATCAAATATGCTCAACAAACTTCCTAATGAGTCACATGAAAACTGTGTAGCAAAATGCAGGGAAAGAAGACAAAAGAAGCAATGGATCTGGATTAAGTAGATTGTAGCTCAGTTAATTATACATATTTATAAACTATTAGCAGCAATTTTGCCTTTGCATTATATCATTATTTCCTATTTGGAAGATATTCTCAGTCCACCTCGTGGTGATCCACCCTTTCTGTTGATGCTGGAGGCTCCTCACATGGGAACCACTATTGGTCACCCAGTGCTGAGCAGAAATGATCTGGACACGGTGCTCAGTGGGAAGGTTTACAGGGCATGTTAGTGTGACATAGCCAGAACACTATATACTCCTGCCCTCACTGCAGGTTGGTCTCCTGGCAGAAAAGCCCTAAATCCCACTTCCAAGAAAAGCTGATATTTAGTATCTGCGATATGAACTTTTTATTAAGGTGCTGATTAACTACTCTGGGGCTCTTGAAAGGCCAGAACTGCTTATTAATTACCAGTTATTGGGCTACTAATGTTCTCAGGTTGCTGGGTTACTGCTAGGTTACTGTTACTGCAGAGAACAGTCCCCAGTTTGAAAAAGCAGAGCCTCTCTGTGCCTTATCTCCATTTAACTCAGGTTGTACAGATGAGTCACCCTTGTATCAGTTCAAGAGGTAATAAGAACTCACAGCTCTGACTCAGTACAAAACTGAGAACTTCAGATCCTTTCTTTAGCATTTCTTATGGTTGACTTAGAGTATCTCACACTATACATGTTAAAAATAATGATCAAAAGATTAGAAAAATGTAAGTGTACAGAAAAACTGACTTCTTTGCTTCTCTCAATTTGAGGTGGTCCTAACCTACTTTACGGGTGAATGCTGCGATCACCTGTATGTAAACAAGGCTAGGTTGTGATTCTTACCAATACTCGTTGGAATTGTGCCTCTGAGCAACAGAAAACACAAGAAAAGGAGAAGGTCAAAGTAAGGGAACATGAAAGTGGTGCACAAAGGAGAATAGAATCTTCAGAGCAGGGCATTCATTGTCACTTCAGCCTGCTCTTTTTGTTGGCTCCACATTTCATCCATTGAATGTCTAATGCAAAATACATCCAAGACAAATAGCATCCTGGGAGGCACTGGTTTTTGAGAGGGAGTTATTCATCAAGCCAAAGATTTATGCCCTTCCTTCAGTGTGAGCTCTTCTTCTGACTCCAAAAATATTACATTCTCTTCCAAGAACTACCATGGTTTTAACATGAGCTGTGACAGTCACCTCCTCACTCTCCCTTTCTCTCCTCCCTTTTCCACACTTCTGCATTTTTTAAAAGCTTGGCCCTTAGGACACAGTTCTGGCCAATGAGGGACAAGAGTGAGTATGAGCATTTATTTAAAAATTGATTATTACTATGAAAACTGATACCACCTTCTGAAAGAAAGAATGAAATTGATATCTCTTTTCAAGGGCCAAAGTCTTTAAAAAATTCACAGTTGCATCTCATTGCAGGGGTATTCCTAAATCCGTGAGAGAGCTGACAGTTTGGTTCAGTTCAGCATTCCTTGTATGTGACATAATAATGGGTAGCCTATAAGAAGTCTATCCTTGGATGTGGAAACTGAGAATAAAAAGTCCTCTATGTATGTACTTACAGGAGGGAAAAATATAAATGCTCTTCTCTCTCTCTCTCTCTCTCTGTGAATATATGTATAAAGCAAAGAAAGTAGGGAGGAAAAGAATAAAAAATTGTCTTCCTTTGGCGGCATTTTCTTTCAAGTAAGGCATGGAAAACTTAAGTATTGAATTACAGGCTGGATGCCATGATGTCCACAAAAATATTATTCAGTTGCAGATACTTTTATTATGTGGTTTGGAGAAGAGAAAAAAACACTCTCCAGAGAAAAGAGAAAACAGTAAAGAAGACAAACAAGCAGAGAGCCTTACCTTGAAAGGAATTAAGCACCTTCAGGCACCTCAGCCCATGCATATCAATCACTGAGACTACAAAATCGTCGCCATCTCCTGTCACTATTTAGATGTTTTCCAGAATAAGTCTCCGAGTTATCTTCTGAAGAGGCAGGAAAAAAAAACCATGAAAGCTTTTTTTCTATAGAAGGGAAACTAAAGAGAATTCAGAGAGAAAACTTAAGAAGCTGTTTTCTTTCCTAAAGTTTCAGTATTACAAATAAAATAAGAAGCAGGGTATGTGTTTGGGGGAGGTAGGGAATAGACAATATACTTCAAGTACAATATCTACTCTGGTAATAGGAAAAGGAAAACAAAATTCTAAGGACAGTGGTTAAATTATCATTGGTTTCAAGAGAATTACGCTGGCTAACAGAGGCTCAAAATCTTCCCCACTCAAAGTTCTTTGAAGAGATCTATATTCAAATAAGCATTTAGATAAATTTAGTTTTTCTTTGTTCATAACACTGGGCTTCTAGTCTCTTTCATTGCTTTCTTTATCACAAAAGTACAAATTTTTTCTCTGCTAATTTATTTCTCTTTGAAGAATAGCTGTGAGGAGTAAGAGGAGAAACAGATTGGCAATATTTGTCAGTGTTCATCTGCTTTTAATATCCTTCGGGGCCCTGTTTTCTATATTATCTTCCATTTGTTTGGGGAATGCTCTGAGTTTCCGAAAGAGCCTTTAATCATGACTACACTATCAAGAGTTGGGGCAGAAGTGCAACACGTCTAAGTTTTGATGCTCTGTTGAATTTCCTAACATTTTGTGATGTAGTTCTGGATGATGCCACTGCCGTAAATCATAAAACATTCTCCAGTATCTCCCCACATTTACCTTTCAAGAATAAAGCTTAAAAAGGTGAAATGTTGGTGATCTTCTATTAAGTTATTCCCATCAGAAGGTAATGGCACCATTGTAGTGGCAACAGCCACTTTACTGTGCTGAAACATTAGGTAGAGCTCCACGTATTTCTTTCTGTGAATTATAAGTTTTAAAGGTCTAAGTATTTAATACCTTAAAAAGACCACTGGCCTCAAGTGATCAGTGTAACAAGCGCACACATCATAAGTTTGAGTTCCCTAAAGGTATGACCATATTTTCCAAGAAAAAAAAAAAAAGAAATCTAATAGCTGAGTTATTATTTGTGCTTGTTGTACAGTCTGAGCATGGTTTGCACCATTTGTCTGTGAGTGTACTGGCTGTCTCCCTGTTGGCTTGTTTTCCAAGAGAAAATCAGTATTCCACAACACAATGTGCTAATGCTTATATCTTCTTAAAGACTATAAACTGCTTGCCCACTTAGGTTTAAACTGCTGGCTTGCTGTGTATAATGGATATAGTGAATGAATGAAGGAATGAATGGATGAAAAGTGCCCCACAAGGAGAGATCACTTAAAATAAATGACAACTCGAGCTAAATGAGAACACCAGATGAACAAATATTAGCATAGCTTCATTAAATGCTTAGCTTGAAATTCACAGCTGTAGACAGAGACTCACTGACAATTCACTAGTACATTTACCCAAACTGAAATATCACAGGTAAAATGATGCAATCAAATGTATGAATCTGAAGTCAGATGTTACAACAAAATGCATGAGTCTCAAGTCAGGCGTTCATGGCTTTTGCTGCAAAAACACGCATGAGCTCCCTGCATATGAAATTTTTTTTTTTGTAATTAAAAAACATCACTGTGAGTGCAGAAAATTAGTGCAGAAAAACAACTACCCTTCTTTAAATTGTGCTGAAAGATGAACTGCAGAGTGAATAAACATAGAGAAGAAACTAAAGAATCCCTAGGTTGGAAGAATCTCAACTCCATTTTCAGCATGTACTTGCTGAGTCAGGATCCTTCCATAGACAGTATGAAAAGATTGGCCCTGAGGGCAACTTATGCTATCCTTCAAATTCTATTTCTTTTCACAAGTGCCCATTGATTGGGAAGGGAGCAATTTTAGACCAACTCCGAACTTTTTTATGTGGCTACAGTTATGTGACACAGAGCTCACACAGGATGACAAGGCTACAGGGTGGCTGGGGATGCAGCTCATCTTAGGCCCAGGATTAGAGCTTAAAGATGGCCCCCGAGGAACAGAGTGGAACTGTCTGCTGAGGCACTCTCTTCACAGCATCTCTTATCAATGCAGTTCTGAACTACCAAACAGACTGAGAGAAGAAGGGTGCAGTGAACTGCTTTGTTCTTGACTCCTGTTACAAGACCATCTTGCCTTCTTCACTAGGAAATACTTCAAAACGAGGAGATAAACTCATCCTGATGTTACATCTAAAGTACTTGAGGTTATTATCAGCAAGAATGGATTCATTTAGCACAGCCCATTTACAGCACTGACCTTTGAAAATGTTCTTGCAGACACTTTAGGTGGGTGGAGGATTTAACAAAAGCTAACTGCAGGTTAGTGAGGCAAGTTTCTCTTATTCTTATATCAGTAGAAGAAAAGCTTATTTAGAAATCTGCCAGCTGCCTTAAAACCTCTTGGTTGTGCTCTGTATTGTATAGTCATGAATAGCTATCCTTCCACAAAAAAATCCTCTAAAAACTGAATATTCTATGGGAAAAATGACAAATTCCTTTTGTAACATAGCCTGGGAGAATGAAGACCAAATTTGAACATAATATTGTAAGAAATTTGTCACTCATTGTTTAATGAATATAAATATTATATGTCCCAAGTGTCCATAAGGCTTCACGAAGTACAGCAGTGAAAGGTTATTGTCCCAGACTTTTTAAGTAGGCAAAATTAAAACATTGTATTGTTATCATTTCTCATTTGATATAAGTTTTCTAACTTTAAAAGCTGCTTTACCTGTGAGGAGGAAAGCTGAGAGAGAGAGAAAGAGGACAGAAGAGAAATACGTTCAGTGAAAGACATCAAAGCGAGAGAGACTTGAAAGAGAAGCACCACATTTCTTGGTGTTCTGGAAAGATCTAAATGATGTATGACTAAGAAATTAAACTTCATGTAAGATTCTGAAATGCAGTGAAGAACTGTAAGGAAGGCAAGCAAGGCAGAGACTTGTGCTTGAGAGCTGGACAGACTTGTGCTGAGTCCTGAGAATGAGGATCAAGAATGAATTGGATGCAAAGAAAGAGTGAACACTAGTGGAAGTGCTCAAGAATGGAGATGCATGTCATAACATCCTGATGCTGGGGAAAAGAGCTTGTCCTGAGAAGCATGGCAGCAAAAGTTGCGCAACAGACAAGGCATCAGAGGATATGTGGCAGATTGTGGATGTAAGAAGAATCAAGTGGGATGAATGCAGGATGAGATTAAAGGATATGAAGGGAAATGAGAGAAGGCGGGATGTTCTGGGTAGAAAGAAGATGAGAAGATTTTACATCAAAGAGGAAGGAAAAGGACATCAGTGGAAGTAGTTAGGTAGAAAGATGGAGACCAGATGATATCCTTAGATTATTCTCAGCTCTCTTGAGAATTCCTGACAGTGACTGCGAAATAATTTTGCATTTGCTCCTCCATCGTATGAGTATAATGTGTTTTGTCCAAAAGTAAACGGCAAACAAGCCAGAGAGCGATATTGCAGTAGAGTGGTTAAGAGCTACTAGTAAGGAGTTAGAATTTGAATTGCTGTTAGATTTGCTTCAGGTCTTCTCATGCAGGCTTATTTTCAAACATGCTTTGTGCAGTTAAAAAGCTTGGATTTATCTTACCTCTCCTGGTCACTCAGCACAAGTAATAAAGTTAGAAACCAGGCGGTCCTGAATTGCCCCTATAACAAATAGAAACTAATCGGGAGCCAGGCAAGCTATGTTGCACTCTGGATTTCTTCACGTTTGCTATTGCAGAAAACTGGAATTCATGGCTGCTCATTTAAGTGCCTCAGTTATGGGACAGAAGTTAGGTGGGATGAATGAATTTGTGTTAAGAAAACATGAGTGACCTTACTGGTGTCTGCAAAGAACAGTGTACATTCTCAATCCATGCTGAAACACAGTATTCAGCTGTGTAGGGATCAGAACCCTACTCAGTCAAAGCCTTTGTCATCTAATGGTGTGAAATTCAAAAACAAAATGTGGTCCAAAAGTCCAGTAACGTTTGCAAGGCTCCTTCCCTAGAGCTTAAATATCTTTGGAATAAAATCAGGGTGCAGACAAATCTGAGAAAGGAAGTAGCTCTGTTTCCACACACCACCAGGAGAAATCTTGGAACATTTAGAATGATGCCATCACCAGAGTATTAAAGAACCTTAATAAACATGTAATATTGCCTTTAGTGAAGTTTTCTGTTACATAAGCCTCTTCTTTCTGCATCACTTTTCTCCTGTCTTTTCTGAGTGCTGAATGGTGATGAAGCAACACTAGCTAGAACTCCCAGCAGTCATCTTGCGATTATTGAATCACTATGAGGTTCCGTACGTTTAAGTCCTGGTGCATTATTTTTCAGTACATTATCTTGTATTTCTCTGTTTCAAATACAGTAATAGACATACCATCTGTCCTTAGCAAATATCAGCCTAGAGAAATTAGAGTAGGAACACAGGAGCATTAAATACTAACAAAAGAACCTATGTGAAATTCCTAAATATCTGGCACTGTACTTGTTTTCTGCCTATAATAAAAATGTTATGGTATTCCCAAATAATTCATAATGCCTTAGGTGAGCAAGCTAGCCTTGTAATACTTCAGTATAATTGAAAGTGATGAAGTGGAAGACTTGAGATGTTTATTTCAGAAAAACATTGTTAAAATAAAATGCCAAAAGAAAGATAAAACCACTGGAGATCATGAAAGGAGTAAAGAGAAGAAAACTAGCATGGTTCAGAATAATCAGAATCATAAACCTTGTAGCAAACAATTTAATTTTATTTTAAATGACTCCTGAGAAACAAATTAAATGATCAACGAACCAATGATTGTTAAGTTTCTTGGCTTGAATGCATATTTAACTGTCATAAATGCTGATGCAAAGCCACATTTTCTTTGCACTAGAAAACACTAGTTCGATAGATCTAAGTCAGCCTCAGAACATTAAAACTTAGCAGGGCATGTTCTGTCATCAGGTACATGCCTAAATATCTTTTCTATTCAGCTTGCATTGTAATAAAAAGCATCAGAATGATACATATTTTCTTATTTCTTTTCCAGTGAGACTAAGAATGTACTTTTCTTTTCAAGAGCTGCTCATGGGAATTATACAATACGTGCCACAAGACTGAATCTTGTTCCTTTCAAAATGCCCATGCATTTAACAAGAGATAACTTTTTAAAGGATGTTATTTCCCCAGAATTAATAAAATATATTAATTTTTAATCTTTTCTACCTCAAGAAAACCCACTGAGCAGGACACTTTTCCTCTTCAACAACACGGGAAACCAGGGTGACTGCAATCCAATCACACTTGTTTCAGACCCTTTGGTTTATTTTTTCTCTTTCTTTTAGAGGTAATCACAATCCCCTGGGGTTGGGCCACTCTTGGACAGAAAGGAAAGCAGAGAGAGTGCCTTGAAGGAAATGTAATGCTGGTCTACAGCTATGCTGGGATGGTTGGAATGCACCAGATATCTGGCCACTGTTAATGAGGAGGAGTTAATCACTGGTAGAGTGCTACATGGTAGAGTGCTATACAGATTTTTATAGCCTAGCACTTCAATTAGTTTCCTTCTCCTTCCTGACTTTCAGTCATTCAGAGTGATTCAGGTGGTCAGAATTCTGACAGTATCCCTTACAAAACTTTCCAGCAGGTCATTGAGCAATTTTCTATGGGCATTCACACTAAATGTATCATAGCTATCACACTGGCATTCCAGGTCAATTCCATGCAATGTTGTTTTCTGCTACTCTGCATTGTACAACTTCCCCCTACCAAGTTTGCCAGACAGGAAAGAGGACAAATGGTACTCCATATCTCCCTTTTGGATACCTTGTGCCAAGGATGAGCAAAAGAGGGAGTACAAGGCTGGTCTTGGATGTGATAGGTTATGCTGAGGCAGGAGAGGTGAAGGAAACTATATCTCTCTTGCCTTTGTCCGTGTGTTTTTTAGATGATAAAAAATAGTTACAAGATGCACTCTCCATTCTGTAGCTTTACTACTGGAAGCAAGTACAGAGGACTAACTGTTCTTCTTAGAGATATCCCTGTGCCTGGGGATGGAGGCTTAGAATAGGGAGAAGATTAGGGAAAACATTCTTTACCACTGCCTCCCCTGACACATACTCTGAAGCGATGCAGGAGAACATCTTGCTTTCTGCCTCCAGAGATGATTTATTTGACAAGAAGAGAAGCCAAAATGTCTTTGTATTGTGTTACGTATGCTGTATTTTTCTTAGAGTGACGGTGTTCAGGAAAACTAGGGCAGCTTCTTATACAAGGTACTTAAGCGGTTTTACACGTGACTTCAATGATTAGTGTTAAACAAACCCACAGGAGGAGTGTTGGCCAAACCCACAGGCTTCATTCAACAATACCAGCATTTTAGTATCTGAATGGAAGTTTTATGCACAATTTAAAGAACAGTCTTATCTTGAGATTTAATAAAGGAAAAATTCTTGAGTAATCTGCTCACATGGGAAATAGTGGGAGGCAATTTGCTGAATCAGCACTGAAAGTCACAAATTTTCTAGCACAAACCAGAATTCTTTCCTTTTTCTCTGTCAGTGATGTGAAGTTTGTAAATAATACATAAAGAAGAGCAAGGGGTATGTTTAAAACTGCACCCTGTTATAAAAATAGAGCTGTCAAACTGCGTTGCTGAGTCTGGCATGGGAAGGGTTTTAGCAGAGGAAAAGTGGGTGTTTGTTGAACAGCTGGAAGATGATCTGTGACGTGAAGGTGTAAACTTAACCACTGTGCAAACAAAAAATGATTGGTGTGAAATTAATTAGTTAGATTCACCACAGTAACAAGCTCTCATATAGTCATTACTTTCAGCTGTGACAGATGAGGATAATGCTACAGCTAAGACCTCAGTATTTTCTTAAAGATGAAGCTGTGTACTGGAATGAATTATTGGCCCCTAAATTACATTTCTGTATACAATTTGCTGAGTTGTAGCCAGTGTCTCAGCAATAAGCAAATAACTATTTTATCACAATAGTGGCTAGTGAAATAGACATGCTACAGGCACCCGGCAGGCTGCTAGCTGAGGAAGACGAGGGCTCTTACATACACATCTATGGGGACAATGGTGTTTTTTACTCTGAAGATGCTCCCTTTAGGTGAGAATTGGGAAAGGTGAAAATACTTGCTACTCCTATTACATAACTAAGATGTTCTGAAGTGCTCTTATTTACCATGGATGAAGATAAGTAAAGTAAATTTCCAAATAAATTTTAAAAAGGTATGTAGAATACACCTAATTTCTTTGTGATTATGAGTTTGATAGGCCTACGGACTGGTATGAACACAAGAATAATTGAGTGACATTGTGTGGCCTGTGGTGAATTAGAGCTTCCATTCCTTACTCTTATACAGCGTGGGACAAGACTTCTCCAAGGAATTTTTGGAGACATAAGTAAATCAGAGATTGTGGATAATGCTCCAAATCCAGCAGTGTCCAATATTTATCAAACTAATTCTGAAGTGATGGAAAAACACTAATAATGTATTACACTGTAATATCCTCCTGAGACCACACATCACATTTGAATATTCTGCAAAGCAAACTTCAAGAGAAACAAATAAGCAAAAAGTGGAGATCAGTTTATATCAAGTGTGAATACCTGTCTCCCAAGAGCAATACAATGAAATGGAGGTTCATGTTTCGAAAACACGATCAGCTTTTTTTCAAAAGGAATTAATCCTTATTAAATTTATAAAGAAAACGTTGTTTTTTTCTCATACAAAGTGACATTGTACAAGAACACAAACAAATATTTAATGATATATTTTCTTCAATTAGTATCTTATTTAATAGTGATAACTTATGGGAGTTTCATATTTTCAGAAGTGGTCTGAAATTTTTTTATTGCTAAATCTATTTTTGTAACATTTCCAAAATTATGGATGTCTGTATGTTGTTATTTGTCACTAAGAGGTATATAAATTCAGCTCATTATTCCTTCAAAATAAGAAGGTAGATTTACTCACTTTCAGCACAGATTCACTATTATTAGCATGACACCAAATGCAGTGAAATGATGTAGTATACAACACCATTATTTATTAAAATGGAGAAAAACACTTGACATTCAGTGAAACACAAAGTTGAAAAGGAACTTGGGAACACTGGTATCTGACAGCTTATGCATCCAATTACTGGTATGTCACCAGAAATACGTGGGAATAAAGTAATGAGATGGCAGTTTCTGTAACAAAGGCTAACTTTGTCTTTTTATATCTGTATCACCAGTTTCATACTATGTATAAATCTGCATTTTCCTGTTAAATCCTTATAGTCACACAGATCACCTGATTAAAAAACAGAGTAGAGGTTCAATAAAATTGATAGGCTCTAAATCCCATTTACATTATGGACATACTTTTCATGTTGATACTGCCTCCACAAAAATATGTATATTACTTTGGAGGAGGTACTCAACATATTCTGATCTGAGACCATAAGTTAACCAAAGAGTTTAGATTGAGAGAGAGGTTTTCCACTTTTTGCTGCTTAACAATCTAATTTCTCCTAATCTCATCACCCATTTGTCATGGATTTTCCTGGGAACTTCCTTAATTTTCAATTCCTATTCTTAAAATAAGAACAGGTGAAACATCTAAAAGTAGCATGACATAAGTAATTCAAATGAAAAACAAACCGATATATATATGTGTGTATATATATATATATATATATTCTTTTCCAGAAGAAAGAAACTTATTTAATTGCAATGAAATTGGTAGCTGCCCATTTATGGTCAGACTTTCAAATCCAAAGGCCCACACACCACAAAGAGTGATACTTTCTTCATCAATCAGATCCTTTTTGCCTGCTGCATGACATCATCCTAAGCATTGTTCTCCAGCACACCATTATGTACATAACTGGCCAGAGTAACAGTAAAGAAAGGACTGTCTTCTCTTACAGGTTTATATTTTGTACTTAATGAAATGCCAGACCATCAGCTATGCTGTGTTGTGCACAAAGGAAAGCAAGAAAAGCAGACAACTGGAGGTCAGAGTGCACTAAAAGCCAATGGTCACAACATCACCTTGAAGAACCCTGGGCTAAGGCCACAAACAGCACTATTATGGCATGCTAGAAAGAAAATATGAAAGGATGAAAGTTTTCCCTTTCAGATAATAGCGATGCATCTAATGAAAAAAAAATCTTTCTGTAAGTTTATTTATCTTATGAAAGATGAGATCATGAACCTCATGAGACTGTCAGTGCTCTCAGCTATTCAGAGTAGGGAGTTTTGTACAGAGCTTCATGGTACATTTCTGAGAGACTCACAGCACCACTGTAGTCAGCCGTGTTGTGGGAGGAAGTGTATTTTTCAGGTATGTAATTTTGGCTCATACTATGTCATTCAGATTTTCTCCTCTCTTGTGCCTATGGAGAAATAGCACCTTCCAAGCTAATTTTCTTATCAGCAGCATTCACAGCTCTTTTGGCTGAACAGAACATTATCAGAAATTAGTAGGCTTCGAAGTTAAAACTGCATTTTAGTTAGACAGTTGTTTCTGAACCAAGAGCATGACATGAGTCAGTGCAAAGCATCTGAGCAAAACCTTCCTGCTTGGTTTCAGTGCTGCACTGTGGGGCTCTGGCACAGCCAGAGGAGGCAGCTGGGCTGTGGGCCACTTCACCGCCCCACGCTACTGCCTGTTCTTCCTAGGTCTGGCCCTCAGCCTGCTTCCATTCCTCCTCTTGATTTCACTGCAAATCAGAGCATACTCTAAACACATTTATTCCTGCATTGAAATCAGGCAAACTCTTCATATAGCTTTGAATTAATGGAAGTGCATAGGTGATAAAATCTGTCTGAGGCAGAATTTAGCCTGCAAAGGATTGCACCAACAAGGAAATTGGTCCTATATTGATAACAGCAGATTCAGAGCATTAAGAAGTGACACTAAGACATCCCCATGCAGAATTCATCAGTGTTTGCTCTTATTATGTTAGAAGAGATGCAGATGTAAGACGAACATTTCTTTTCAGAGCATGTTTGTGTACTGTTTTCATCAAATCCAGACCAGTAAAATCAAAAGGTCGGCGTACAAAGTGTTTCCTAGCATGTCCTTTGTTTTTTTCAAAGGAATTATTTCAATTTGTCCTTTCAGTGAAAACTTACAATATTTGAAGTAGTAATTACAGAATGCCAGAATTAATTTTTCTCCAATAATTATGTCTCTGACAATCCCAAGCATTTAAATCATTCATTAAAATTCAATAATGATTTCTCCTATGGCTTTCACTAGCCATAATGACATGCATTATTATGCATCACTAATTTCCATGAAGAACAATGAAGCATTATTTTATTGGTGTCTAGAATTACTCCACTGTACTTTCTTGCATTCTTTACAAGAGATGATGAAAAGGAAAGTAGAGCAGTCTGGATTAATTCTACTTCTTTTCAGGTCTTACAATATCTTGCTTCATCAACAAAGTGCTAAATAGAAATTCTAAGATATTTCTAAACTATTTTAGTTATTCTAACATAATTTGGATGAATAGAGAAGTCTTTACTACCCATTATATTTCTTAGATGTTTTTCAAGGTAATTTTTGCATTATATATAAAACTTAGTAAGCGATTCAGTATTTAGTTTAAAATTAGACAAATTGGCTGAAGTGTTTGAAAGATTTTTGTTGCCTTTTACAAATCATTTGGCTATTCTGCATTTACTACTTTCAGGAGATTAGGGCATCCTGTGAATGAACATAACTCCAGTAACAATACTGTAGCTGGGAACTCCCCAGAGAAGATTCAGTCATTCTCAGAAGTGTTGCAAAATTGAAGTTTCTACCCTAGGTTGAGAGGTCAGGTCACTAGGTCATTTCTGCCTAGGGAAGAGGTCCTGTAGAACTGTAGAGTAGAACTAGATCAGAGAGATAAGGGATCAGGCTTGGATAGCTGGTATGGAAAGTTCAATCCACTGCAATACTTACCACAATGGAGATACTCTGTATGTAATGAGTGGAGCAATCCCCTCCATCCATATTCCTTTTACCACCACCAGCAGCAGCAACAGAACCCCCACAGCACAAGCAATGTGGGATACAGTCATTCTGCTACACTCTGCTGCCCAAGGCAAGTGCTTACTTTGCCTGTTCTTGCACCTAAGCTAGATCAGATCTTCCCTTATGCGTTTCTAACTTTGCTGTGTTCACAAGCATTAATGGCAAATAATTAATTATTTAATGATTTATTTCCTTCCTTGCTTACAGTAGTAGAAATAATTCTCAATGAGTAGTATTATCACAGTACAGCCTATGAAAGCACGGACTAACTCACACATGCAACTGTGCAAACCCAAGATACCCATCTATTGCTACAATTATATGAGTGTAATGAAGAGCATAAATGACTTACTGGCCTATTTGTTGTCATGAGTTACGCAGGATTTGGCACACAATGCATTTAATTATTTAGCTAATAGATTAATTCCCTAGTGGAATCACAAAGCAAAAGGATTATGAATGTTCAGAATTCTTTTCCCTTTCTGCCTAGTCGAGACAGATCAAATCATCCTTTTAACTGTATTATGCTTCTGTTAGGCATTTAGGTCAAAGCAATTGTTTACTTTATATGCCTGTAATTATTATGAAATATGCTGAATTGCTAGCTGCATTTCCCACTGCCAGGAACTGACGGCCATATTCATTGCTCTTGCTTGCAAAGATATTACCCCAGGGTAACTTTCACCTTTTGCAATTCAGCCCTATTTAAATTGACTAGGAAAGACATCCCATATCACATCGCAGCTTTAGATACAGATGTGCACTCCTTGGGGGTGCATCAGTAGTCTGGTTTCCCAATTCGGAAATGATAGCATTGAAATTACCTTTCTCCAAAAGCTACGTCTGTACTATTTTCAGCACAATGCTCACTGAAATCGGAGCAGGTGAAAAGATGTTCTGTGAACTGCTGAGATCTAGTTTCTTCGACACTAGGGAAATTTCTAACTTCAAAACATTGGGTTAGATCAGGAAACTCAAGAATAAACTAAACATTCTAGGCTAGTTTTGTGTTCTATGAGAACTAGAAACAGAATTCAGAATATTGCTATTGTGAATGAAAATAATTTTGGCCCTATTTATATTAAACAGATGTCCATTTCCACAGTGTTCTGTCAGAAGTATTTAACTACAGGAAGTAATTCCTGCAAATATAAGATTGTAAATCCATATACGAAGATCAAAAATCACTGGTAAGCATTTATTCTTTGCTATATTAATCATCATACATATAAAAAAAGATACAATTCCACTTTTGTTACCAAAGTCAGAGAATTCACTCTTTTCATTTCTTATTAATTGCATTCTCCAAGCAAAAAAAAATTGTTTCAAAGGCAGTCTTTGTCACTTTCATTCATCCAGTTCTTTTTGCTACAAAACTATGAGAAAGTAAGTTGATAAGTAGGCCACTGTAATGTCGTATATACAGAAAGATTTTACATCTTTCTAGAAACAAGAAATAATCAACTTTTGACTTACTGTTTAGTACCTATACTAATATTCAACTATCACAAGGTATCAAGTTAAAGTTCTTTGTTAAAAACCAGTTCACTGCTATGTCAGATCAGTGTAGGCTTGGCTATACTTGGCTGAATCCCGAATACATTATGATTAACCAACAGTCTTTCTAAAAGTGACTGCTTCCTTCTATGCACACCAACTGAGGTAGAACGTGTAATCCCCTTTGCAGTCTTGCAGTGCTTCCCTCCACAAATGACATAGGTTGTCATTACGAGCACCATAGAGGTGAGAGTGCTCCAGGTTGTTGTCTGGATTTAAATGAGCAACACAGAAAAATACATAGGCAGGATCACTCTTGGAGCCCTAAGCCATCACATATATATCTAGAATGCTAAAAAGTATAAGAAAGTGTGAATTAAATTGAGAATAGTCCAAATTACACTTTCCCCTGTTGACAGACAGCACTGTCTGCTTGATAGGATGTTCTCAGTGAGATAGATTCCCAAGCATATTTATGGAGTAGGAGTAAATATCATGACCAGTCAGTTATTTTTGCTTATAAAATAATATTCCATTTTAGCTACTACAGCTGCCCCAAATTAAAATATTCTTATTTTTATTTTATTATTATTTACAATAATAATAAAAATTTAGTGACCTTTTTTTTTTTTTTTCAGGGAAAGATAAAACAAAAAAAAAGCCCTCAAATTCTTAGTAAGCAGAATCACTTGAAAAAACACTGAAACAGAAAATTTCTGAATAAAACTACCATGGAGCTCAAGCAAGTAAGTTAATGTAGTTACTGCAAATGGACGTCTTTCCTCACTTCTGAGTCTGGCTGTGTGCTAGATAACCTCAGAGAACAAAAAAAAGGAGTTGAAGGTGCCAGAGTTTGCAGAATATAGCATAGAAGCATCAGTAAGATAACTTATACCAAGTTCCTCTGGCACTTCCTCTATAAAGAACCAAATTCAGACGGCAGGTCATTAAACATAAATTACTTTTGACATTTCAGCACACACTATTCTTTTCAAATAAAATGAGACTTTTTCTCATTCTTCTTAACAGACTCCAAGAAAGCAAATAGCCATCTGGCCTATAGAGACACTAAAGAATAGGAGAGGAATTTCACAAGCTGGGGAGTTACACAAGGTTTCCTTCTCTGTAATTGCAGATGTAGACAGGTGTTTTAATATCCCAAAAACAATAGTTTAAACACTACATGAAATAGTCTGTTTTGCAATGAACATATTTGATTTATTTTGCATTTACAGCTTCTTACAATATCAAGTTTGTGATGATGTGGCTTTCTGAAGCTTTTAGTGCTTTTTACACCTTTATTTTAAGAGAAAGGCAGCAAGACACATTTTGTGACAGTACCAATTAAAGCTTCTCCCTGAAGAGTTTTGTTGGGAATGTTGTTGATCAACAGGCTGATGCAGTATACAAAAGGCACATGTCAGTTGTCTGCAGCCACCCGCACTGATGCAAAATGACAGTGAGGAGGCTCTTCTGACACTGCTTTAGTCACAAAGAGTGTTGTGAATTCCTCTTAAAGTCCTGATTGATAACACACTCGTATACCAAATTGCAAGTTGTCTTCATTGTTAAAAGAGTTGTGGATTTCTACCTGAGGGCTTCTTAGCAGTGCTAGCTATCCCAGGATGCCACCTCGGTGAAAATAGGTGCTCTTGTGTTGTTAGGAGATAAACTCACAGAGGTCAGCTCTATTTTCTCACCCACTGCAAAGGAGTTTATACCAAAACAAAACAAAACACCAACATTTTATCTCCACTATACCTTATAGTTCTGCTATGTTAACAGAGACTCAAATGACAATCCAAAATGCAGCTGCTCCTTGGATTTAAGAACATCTAACTCTGGATTCAGAACCATATCCTAGCACATACTTTTGATATTCCCCTCACTCTTAGAATCACAGAATCATTAATGTTGGAAAAGACCTCCAAGATCATCTAGTCCAACTGTCAACTCATCACCACCATGCCCAATAAACCATGTCCATCAGTGACACGTCTACTCTCTTCTTGAAAACCTCCAGTGACAGTGACTCCACCACCTCCCTGAGCAGCCTCTTCCAATACTTCACCACTCTTTCTGAGGAGAAATTTTTCCTAATATCCAACCTGAACCTCCTCTGGTGCAACTTAAGGCTATTAATCTCTCATCCTTTCACTGTACCCGGGAAAAGAGGTTGACCCCTACTGTGCTACAACCTCCTTTCATGTAGTTGTAGAGACTGATAAGGTCTCCTCTGAGCCCTCTCCACACTAAACAATCCCAGTTACCTCAGCCACTCCTCAAAAGACTTTTGTTCCAGACTCTTTGCAGCTTCATTATCCTTCTTTGGATATGCTCCTGGACCCCAGTGTTTCTCTAAGTTAGGCTAAGTGTTAGAAGCAAGAAGTAACAAGGCTAAGGATGAAACTGTCTAATTCACTTAGATTTTTACAGGAGTTCAGCCAAAAAATGAATGTCCCAAAGTGACTCAAACCACATACATAAATCTTGATAATCTTCTGATCTTTTCTAATGAAAGGAGGAGCAAAGTAATTACATTCCCAGAGATGTTTATGATATATGAGGAAAAGAAGAAAGAATGAAAAAGATTCAATACTACCAATGTGTGAACTATATAAAGGCTGGACGATCAGGGGAGCATTCCAGATCAGACATCTTGCATTTACAGGCAGTTTGCAATCAGCTTGTAATCTGTCAACTATAAATCCTATCCACCTCTGTGGCAGGTAGAAATGGTGTGTTGTCTGGCAGAATATCGGGAGTGCTTCTGTTCAGGCCACCATGGCCACCTACTCCACTCAGTGCTGCTGCAGCAGCCACCAGAGCTGCTCCAAATCTCTCTCCATGTGGGAAAGAAAATTGTTTTTCTATGTGAACTGAAGCTCTTGATTTATCTCCATTTTTCTCCCAGGTACTCTCCAACTGGGTCAGCTTCAAGCCAGCATTGCAGTCTGCTTTGCAGATAGATACTGTAGATGGAAAGATTATCTTCAAAACTGCTTCTCCACTGTATAGATGCCTCAACAGTCTGTCCTGGAACAGTGGTTGAAATGTAAGTAGTCGTGGTCAAAAAGAAAAGGAATTATTCCTGTGCACAATGAAAAATGAGTCAATGTATTGGCTACAAATTCCATTTTTTGAACCCAATTTGTAGTCAGGTGGCAGTCTTTGGTGTGCTATAGACTATGAGGTGTGCCTAGAGGAAGGCGTCTTTAACACTGGTGGCAGTGGACTACAAACTGCTCCAATTCCACCAGTCCTGAGCAAGGCATGTTTCCAAAGACATACGTGGCAATTAGAAGTAGGTAAATGTAAGTAAGGTAAACTTAAATGTAATTCTGCAACTCCAAATTCTTTCTAAAGGTGATGGTGTGTAATGGTGAAGTATCTAAAACAGGTCAGTTGACCCTCTCTCCAGAAGTGCTTTCCTGCCCTTGTTTAATTTATATGTTTAACAGCTGCCTAGAAAGTATATCTTTGTTGTAGATACTTAATTTTTTGAGATCTAAAGATGAGGAAAAGTCACTCTACCTCACTAAAAAGAAAATACAATTGGTCTGTATATTGCTGGTTTTCCCGCTGAAACCCTGCAATTCAGCACTGTAGTCTCCCTGTGTCTTTCCTCATATTCTTTTTTTTACCAATCATAGAATCACAGAATCAATGTGGTTCTTCCATAATTGCTCTCTACGGGAAATATTATTGTACTTTCATTTGAAACACCTGGTCCCAGAACTACCATTTGCAGTATATTGGCACATAGATGTTGAAGAAGTCGCTTCCAGCAAATGGTTAATAGATTTCTAATGGGATGTAGGAAAATGTGACTTCTTAGTCAGCTGCAAGCAAAAGACATTCAATGAAGGCTATGTAGACTAGAAAGAATAGGCCATATGACCAAAACATATTCATGAAAAAGCATTAATCCACTAACCTGGAATACTCAATTATTTCCCTATTTATGGACAATGTGCTATAAATTTCAAGATCTCTTAAAGACGAGAGTTGATTGTTTTATGTGCTAGTATTCTGCTTAGTGTATTAGTGGCCTGCATGCATGTCTGCATCACTCCAAATTTTTCAGTTTTCTCCTACCATGAATAGAAAAATGGAATTCAGAGGATATTATCAAACAGGTAATGGCATACTTTATTTTAATCATTCAGAATATTGAACAAATGTTTAGAGGTAGTTGAAATGACTGGTATAGCCACAGTCAGTTTGACAGTGATGGAGGGAAAGAGGGCTTGTACCTATTGTGTGTTGTAGTACAAAGGGAGCACAAACTGAAGTATGTGCAATTATCGTGTTCATGAATTCAAATATTCAAGATATATTTCTTTCCTTCGTATATCCAGGAACTGCTGCTTAAACATTATGTTCATGTTTTCCCAATAAAATGTTTTGGGTAGAAAATTTGAAAGGCAAAAAAAAAAAAATGAGAACACCTTAAGCATGGGATGTAAAGAAAATTAACTTCGATTGAATATCCACACTACCAGAAAGCTTTCATTTTAAGGATATACTTAAAGTGGCTTAAACACTTTCTTTACAAGAACCTTCAGTATTCTGTGACACATCTGTATAGCCCTTATGCAGAAAACGGAGTGCCAATTATAGACTACATTTTGCCTTAATAAGTGAGAAAATCACCTTGGCAGCTACTTACTGATCCCAATAACATTACCTCTCCATGTCTCTGGTTGGATTTCCATGGAGGATTGCACAGAACAATAGCAATGAAATGAGCTAATCTTCCAAATAAATAGAGATGATTGGAAAATGTTCTGTCAAAATTGAGTTAATCAGAAAATGTCTTCTATTACCTTATATGGAAATTTTAATTTCATTTGATTCCCTTCCTCCATGTTTTCTTCGAAGAAATAAGAAACAAAAAGGATTTTTTGTGTGTTTTTTCCCCCTTAAAAAAGAAAATTTTCATTTCAGCTTGTCATAAAGAAGTGATGGAAAATTTTACATGTTTTTTTTTTCAAAAAGTCCAATGAAAATACTTGATGTATTATTCCGGTAGAAAATTTTAACAGATTATCTTACTTTTTTCTTTATTTTCAAAGGAGAATATTTTTAAGCTTTTTAATGCATAACTAAACCCAAGAGACAGACAATCTTTGCAAAGCAGGTTGAAATGGTAGCACAGCAGTAGCTGAATATTCTGATTTGCTGGCTTAATTATATGTTTCCTTTTCAGAGGTAAATTATTGATTCTGCTGGCTGTGGGTTTTAAAGAATCAATACCACGCTTTGCAAATCATACACAGTAAGAGTAACCATTTTTTTTTAATGTTGAATTTTTGAGTGGGACTCATTTTATTTCAGGAAATGGTTAAAAAATGCAAATATTTTCAAGGAAATCAAAGAAAGGCTCAGTAGTAAATTCTTTTATGCAAGTTACTATACGCTAATCATTCCACACTTTTTTCTAGCTTAGCATATGGGGAGAAGTAATGCATGATAAAACCCAGAATAAGGTTTTTTATAGCAGCAGATTTCTTTTTTTAATGATGCAGCATTTCTGGGAAGTTTGTGAATGCTTAAAGACAAAATGCTTCTTAGAACAGGGCATATGCTCACAGGGTCTGGCTTTTTCTCTCATACTAGTATTGTACTATATAACCTACTGGAATCACCTAACTATTTCCTCAATAGATTAAGGCTCTCCTCTTTTCAGGCACAATCACATAGGAAAATTCAGACTATATTTCAAATGAAATATGGAGGATATAGATAGTTGAGTTGATGCTGAGATTCTTACTTGTGAGGTGGTCCTGTGTAGCGCTAAGAGTTGGACTCGATTATCCTTATGGGTCCCTTCCAACTTGGGGTATTCTATGATTCTGTGCTACTTTAGTAAAAGTCAGAGTAGCTACCAGTAAAACAAAGAACTCAAACTACATGTTTCTGAGCTGAGACTTTCCCTGTTTCACGATGAATTTACCCCAGAAACTCCCATATCCAGATAGAAGTGACAAATATCCCTTGAGAACCATCAAGGGAACAAGATTTTTCTTCACATCTCTTAGTTAAATCACCTTTTCCCTCTTGTCCTATCTGCCTCTTTTCTTTTTTTTTTCTATTTTTGTTGCCTTCTTTTGAGTAACATCAGAAATGGAAGTACAGGAAAATTGTGATAGGGTTAGGGGGATACATATACCAGCATTGGTATTAACCCCTTCCAGCAGCTAGCTGCAGCTGTGCACAAGCCTGAAAATTCAAATGCTTATCCTATTTTTTGAATAGCCTTTGAGATCTCTTCTGCTTCAGGGTTGACTAGCACTCATGACTGGACCATAATCAGCTTTCTATTATTTATGATCAGGGTACATATAAGTATTTATTATTTCCCAGCCCATACAGACTATCTATCTCAACTCAGCACAGATATCTCAGCACCACTGCTCCACTTCTACAAATACTAAGACTGATTAATTTGTACACAGCCCTGTGGGGCTGTATGGAGCCAGCTGAGATCAGGAAATGGTGAATGCACAATTGTACAGCAATACGCCTGAGCTAATAAACTCTGCCATAACTTTTTTTTTTTTTTGGCCTTGTTTTACAAACCATAAACTATCTACAAATGATCTATGAATAGTAAAATCTGACTGTATTGTCATGTTACTTTGGGTACTTTTTCAGAGTCAGGGATTTTATGTAGATTGAGTACCAGGGACACACTTCGGGGAACAGTTTGAAGTGAATTTGTTCTCAAATAGCATAAACTGTTCACATTCCACAGAGATATTCAGAAGTACACAGAGACTCCTCTGAGTGGTCTTTCTTCATCACATTCTCTTACTCTTTTCAATTCCCATACCTCCAATGACATTTCTGTTTCTACTTTTTTAAGTGACTGCAAGACCACCTGGAAATAATACTTTTTACCAGTCCACAGGTTTCTATTGTCTACCCTGGATGGTCAGGCTGTTACTACTATAGACTGAATTATTTCAGTAGGTGATGCATTCATTCACCACCCCGTCCCATGTTCTCTGTACTTAAATCATTTTAGTTTGAAAGAATAAGAGAAAAACTGCAGTTTGGGGAGGACAAATCCAGAGTCTTCAGGGTTTTCTCTTTCTTAACTTAGNATTAGTCACGGGGGCCGGGGCCGGTCGGGCCGCGCCGCAAGAGGTGGGCTAGTTTTTTTTTCCCCTGTCTTTTGTCTCCTTCCGGGCTTGTGCCCCTGTCACGGATAAAGATCTAGAGATAACTCCGTGACACAATGCAGTTTTCCAGTTCTCACGTGCGCCTCCAATAACAAATGGCAGCTTAAGGACAATGAAGTATCTGCTATGACTGAAAGGTAGCTTGCTCACTCTCTTTGTATCTGCTGAGCTTCTTAGCAAGCTCACAAATACAGGTAACTTTTCCTATGAATGATTTTCCAAAAAGTTAAGATAATATTATACTAAAATATAGTAATGATTATCATCATTTTTTAATGTCCGCTTTCATTTTTATGTGATACGTTTTCCGTGTGAAATAGCAGTGCCTAATACGTGACCTAGTCTAACACAGTCACATACAATGCAAAAGTTTAAATCAGTGAAGGAAAGTGAGAATGAAAAATAAGAGTGATACTTTTTTTCTGGTCTGGTTGCTTTCCTAGGACATTCAAAATGACTTTATGCACAGCCATTTTTTTCTGCTTTTAAATTCTTTCGAGTTGCCCCTACTATGCAAATCATTGACATGATCTGCCTATTTGAGCCGAGAACCATGTTCTTTTTTTTTGTTTTGAAAAAGTAATGACAAAACAAGATTGGATATTTTTTCTTCTTACTTTTAAAATACATTGAAAACAGAGTTAACTACTTGATAGAGTAAGGCAATGTAATTATGACTCAAACAGGTGGACATCATCCCTTTACAAGATAAACACCACTGTCGAGATTGTCAGAGATATAACTCTTTACTACTTTCTCATTGCTTGGCACCTTTAAAAAACAAACAAACAAGAACAGCAACAAAAACACCTAAGTTCTTATCAGGACACTAATTTGAGTCTCCTGACTTGGAAATGTTTTCATGTTCAAATGAGATGCACTCTGTAGTCTGCACTCACCTCTGCCTCGGTGATGACACAAAGTTTGGATGAAATACTGCTTCTCATTTTCTGGCCTGGCTTTCAAATGCTCTGAAGAAGTTACCTCACCACAGGTAGAAGATGAGAAATTTGAAAGGTTGTTACACACTGTCAATATTGAGAGAAGGCTGGTAGAAAGTTATTGGGCACAGCAGGGCATAACTAGAAATGCACTTTCAGCTCAGTGATCTTTTTCATGTAGGCCACAGAGATACTGCAGTCTCACAGGCAAGGTCACATTTTTCAGACTCTTTGATTCTAAAAGAAAAAAGACACCTACCCTTCTTGAAACCTTTCAGTGACACATCATTAAATGAACATTAAAAAAAAAAAGCATGAGGACTTCTTAATCCAGTAGTCCTTCCTGCTCTTTTCCAGAATTTTTCATTTTAATAGTTTCTCTAGTTTTAATTTTGTTATTTCTTTTTGTCCTAGCTAACATCTGTTTCACTGTAAAGCTTTTGTTTTAACCTGACACTGCAAGTCTCTTTCTCTTTAGCTTTGGATTTCTGTCTTTTGTGTTTCTTTCACGATGTAATGTTCAGCTTTATGGATTTCATTTTCCCACGCAAATCTAGGCTTTAGCAGCAGCTCAGACCAACCCAATCCTCCACATCTACAAACATTCTGCTACTTGCCTAGTAGGTCACCCTTTGTTATTAGATTGAATACATCCATTATGACTATGCTAAAGACACCAAAATCTGTGCTACTCTGCTGGCAGGAGATGACAGCCAAGGGCCAAACTGTTAATTGGGGAGATGAGAGAAGTACCTGGCCAGTGGAGAAGAGGCTGATGTTGTCAAAGGAACAGGACAGATTTACAGGTGGATTCTTTTAAATTGGGGAAATTAAGTTTTGCTGGTTTTAGTGGCAGCTGCTTTATGATTTATTTTACCAGATGTTATCCAGATATTTAATTAAGAAATATATACTTCAGAGATCACCTGGACATTTTCACCCATTCACTACCACAGAAAAAAAAAAAAAAGTGGAAATCTCTCTTGCTCTTGTTTTTTGTCAGGTTTTCAGTTTCTGAAGATTTTTACTNTCATTTGGGTGCAACTCTTTTGTTTCTAATTACTACTATTTCCTGGTTAATAGTGTCACAGATGCCACTCTACAAATTTAATAAATCATGTTAGATATAATCTGAACCAGAATGGTACATCTGCTATGATTCCACAATAGTCTGTTCTGTTTTAGAATTAAGAACAGATGTTGTGTTACATTAGAAGGGAAAATCTGGTTATTAGGGAGTGGGATAGAAAAAACATGATTTTTTACCATTACCATTTGCTTATTAAGTCCTTTATGTATATTGGCTTAGTCTTTAAAGATATCTTCTTTTGTGATATTTTAAAGTAAGGTATCTAAATGTTACTTAGTTCCAACACTGAACAACTTAAGCAAACACTCTGGAATGAGTTTTTGTGAATTATACATTTTGGAAAACACTTCAAGTGAGTCATCTGTAGTAGGTCATCTTCCTGAGTCATGGTAGAGCTGATGCAAATATTCCTACACAGCCCAGAGTCTAGCTGTGATTATTTCAAATGAGCTTACTTCAGTCAGCTTCCTTGCAGTTGATTCTTCTGCCAGAAATAATTATTAAACATTGCCTAACAATCATATTCTCCCATGCAAGAAAACATATACTTTTCTGATAAATAATAATGCCTTGTGACATAAGATTTCCTCCTTGTAAATTGTACCACAAGTATTGTGGATTTTTTTTTCATTTTATGTTGTAGGGTATTCATATTCTCTCACTGATTTGTTCCAATCCCATGGATCATGTTTTTAAATACCTTAGGAACTTGTTGCTCTCTTTTTCAATTTTCTGCAGATTTCTATTATTTTTAAATTAAGCATCCCACAATGTGGGTATTATTTCAAGTACAAATAGAGAAGCAATACTGTACAGGATTTACTATTAAGGCTGCCTATTGATACAGCCTAACACAAGAATTACCCACTATTTATTTATTTATTTATTTATTTATTTATTTATTTATTTATTTATTTATAATGATTGTTAGCTTAGAAAGAAGCCATAAACTTAAATTATGGATAATTTATATTTACTTTAATCTTAACATGCTCCTCAGTGATCCTAATTTGTTTTCTTGAACATGATTACTCTCCCACATATGAACTTGTTTCTCTTTGTCCTTATTGAATCAAACTGATCCCGTGAGTGGCAACCCTGCTCATGGCAGGAACGTTGGAGCTAGGTGTTCCTTGAGGTCCTTTCCAATTCAAGCCACTCTATGATTCTGTGAATCTCCTTATAGACTTCAGACTCCTGCTCCAATTTAAAAGACTATTCCATGCTATAATCCTCACTTCCAAAATAATTCAGATCCATTTCAATTTCAAGATTTGCATGTAGAAATGATGTATATTATACAGCACTCTCTAAATCATCATTGAAAGTTTGCTACACATTGGATTCAGAACTGGTTTACAGCTACCTACATTCAAGTTAGTATTGTAACATGATCAGTATCTTGATAATTTTATTTCTTACAGTGGTGCATGCCTATATTATAGGATTTCAACTTAATTCCTCTATGCATCGTAATCATATAAGACTTCTGNTCCTATCCACGCTAAGAAACCTGAAAGCCTTGCTGTTCACAGGCAGCTCAATACCATACGGCTGTTTGCTCACTCTTCCCAGGTGGGATGAAGGAGAGAACTGGAAAGAAACAGAACTCATGAATTGAGATAAAAACTCTTTACTGAGAAAAGGGAAAATGGAAACAGAAATGCAGTGACAGCAAAATATATATAGCTGCAATGCAATTACTCACTGACTGACACATAGCAATAATACGAAACCCTGCCAACAATGTAAGGTCTCACCACACACTGACCAACACTCAGCAAGCCCTGAGCAGCAGCACCCCCCCCACCAACTGCCAACAGTGTTATGGCCTTCCACACGCTGTCATGTGGCATGTAACAACCCTGGGCCTAATGCAGCTCTTGGCTTTGCCCCTCCCCTTCTGCTGTGCCATCATGGTGGTGGCTTTTCCAAGCAGAGTGGCTCAGTTTGGCCCTGTCACTTGGCAACAGCCAAGACATTGGTGTGCCATTAGCGCTGTTTTGTTTGAAACCAAGGAAAACCTCCCTGAGGTGTTTTAATTCATGAAAACACTGGATGAAGTTAATGTCCTTCCAAGAGCAGGTTGGATGGGGATTGGGCCATGGGCAGCCTGATGTAATGGTTAGCTATGCCATCTACAGCAGAGGGTCAGAATGAGTTGATCTTTAAGGTCCCTCCCCACCCAAGCCACTCTATGATGTGAGTAACCAGATGCTTTATGTAATTTACTTGTGTCCTTAAAATGTTGCAGCCACTTACAAGGCTGTCAGAAGCCAGGATTCCCCTGCTGAGTAGATAAGTGTGGCCCTAATTGGGGTAACAAGAGAAAAATCTCTGACAACATTTTCTACTGTGTCTACAGACTTATGAAGTACTTTTCTTGATGCCATAAATGATATTTAACTTCTCCCTTCAGTGGTCCTTAATTCTAACTTAGTCATCTGTCAAGGAAAACAGAAACTCCAAATATATATATGAAATATTTAAATAGCTAGAGAGGCTATCTCATCTTAGAATTTCCTGGGCATTAATAATTACATGGGTAAATGTCCTAAAGTGGTTACTAGAACTATGAAAACCCTTCCTTAGAGAGTGATCTATTCCCAAGACATGTCTGGCACCTTGGTACTTATTGCTCCGATAAAATACACCATTAACTATTTCTCTTCTGATCATCTATCAAGCTGAACATGTGCTTTTGTGTAATTTACAATTGCTTGTGGTATACAATTATTCAAAGATGAAGCACTTCATTTCATGTTCACTAACTACTATTCCTTTCTACAGCACCGTCATTTCAGATTAAAAATGGGCCAGCACAGAATAGAAATAGCAAGTGAAAATATAATAGTATCCATTGTTATCAAAAGATTAGTGAGATTTTACAAAGTAAATTTTACTAATTCCGTTTCAAAACCATGTTCTTGTTTTTATCACAAATAAATACACTTGTTCTTGTATTTATTTTGTTTCATTTAAGGAATGGAGAAGTGAATGTATAAAATGACAGTAATACAGCAAAGACAACAGGTTATCTTCATCATAGTTCTTGAGATTTGAGATCTTCAGGTTCGTTAATTCCAGTTATTTGAGTGAAAGGACTTTACCTCTCAGAGGTAAAATATTTCATGACTGAGAGCAACAGTTTTGGCTTTCTGTTCATCTTTCTCTGTCAAAGCAAAAGGAAGAATCTATGCCAGGTAGTACATGAAAGCATGATGAGAAAGTGTTGGATTCTGACAGTTGTCGTTGGTGTCCTTAGCCAAAAAAAAAACTACTCTAAATGGATAGTAGGCTGAACCAAGTATTTTGTAGTGAATAGATAAGGCTAGAACATTTGTGGAAAACAAACTTTGGACTAGATCTTGCCTCCCTGTTCAGTTCATCTCCAAACAAGACATCAAGCTGAGCACACACTTCTTTCTGCACAACATTCTACTGACCCCTTATCAGAATATAAGAAAGTAATAGGGCTGAAAGAATCACAGAATCACAGAATGATGGATTAGTTGGATTGGAAGAAAAGTTTTAATACATTGGATTGACTTACTTTACTGGTGATGTGTTTATAAATGTTCCTTCTCAGAATGAGGCATTCAGCCATGGCTTGGTTTTCTGATTATTCATGTGACATGTAGATTTCAGGCTAATAGATTTCAGAGGAAAAAAAAAAAAGACATCATGTGATTTTTGGCATCAAACCTATGCCAGCTAAATGACTAGTAATATATTTTAAATGCCATTGGCAAAGAAAATACTACATGCTAAGAAGTAGTTCAAAAAGCTAATTGTTCAATGCCAGTAACTAAAAACATTTGTGTTACTGATTTTTTTGGTGACAGGCTAGGTCTTAGTGTTTGCTAGATGCAGGAGTTCTCATCATTAGAAAGCTTGTCACTGCATACCTACCACATGGCTTATTAGCTTTATTGCAGTAATAATGCTGCTCTCTTTTTTTTACTAACTTAAGTAAATTTGTACTTCTCACTTTAAGACAACTACAAAGAGTCAATGGGGTCCTCTATACATTCCTCATCAAATATTTCTATGCATATAGTTTAATGTCCATACTTAATGGCCATACTTTCATATATACAGAACACTGATTGAGTCACCAATTAAAGACCAATATAATGCAATGCTTAAAACAGCATCTTGCTTTGAGCAGCTAAAAGTCTTGACTCTAACGAATTCTATGGTATTATGATATTTGAAGAATGTAACCATATAAATGAACATCTTCTGCGTTTGTAAGGAATTTCCAGTACATCAGGTGGGTGGATCTTCTGGGATATAACAGTGACGCTCTAAACTGAAATGGCTGAAAAGAGAAACATAATGACTAACAAATACTTAACAAGAAGAAACATTTCTAGACAAAGATATGGTCAGGTAAAAGTTAGAACAAGTTGACAGCTAGGGTGCAATTAACAGATGAAGAATTTAAATTCCATTTTGTAAAGTATGCTGAAAGGAACACCGCCAAAATTTTCCAAGTACAATTTGAGAAAGGGTGTTGGATTAAATGAACTTTTTTTTCAAGGATTCTTTGGCTTCCTTTGTAACATTAGGTAAGTTAGCTGGTTTGCATGATCCCCATGTTCAGGATATTGTTTTCTTAGCCAAAGGGCAGTCCTGAGGATAATTTCCATTTCCTTTAAGAATGACTAGGTGTTCAAAAATTTAGATATAGTCATAGGAGTCCTTAGTTACCTATTAGTTCATTAGGAAATTAGATTTGAAAGATGACTTTGTCTCTATAAATGTATAATTCAGTAAAAATAATGAAACACAAGGACTTACACTGATGTTTAAATTGCAGAATCATGGTGTTATCAACTCAATTTCAGTGACAGAGTTGACATTCACAAAGGTGACAACTCAAAAACTGTTTTTATTTAAAACTATAAAAACGCCCACTGAAAAAGAAGGGATGACTTTTGTGCTATCTTAGTGAAACTATTCTTTTGAAAAAAAAAAATTGCTCTTGTGTCTATGGAATATCTTTGACATTCAAATTCCCTTCTTTCTGCATCTTGACTCTTTCACCCAAAAAAGAGCTGATAAGTGGATAAACTCCACATCCTATTAAATCACTGAAGTGATGGAGAAGAGTTCTCACCTTTCTTCTAATGGTCATTTATGTTTTCTTCCAAAAAATTTTCACTCTCAGTAATGTGAACGGATTCCAGAAAGCAGCAAAAATATATTTCCCTCCTCTTAGCTGAATGCTTCAGATATCTGCATACTACATCATGCTCCTTAACACCAGTTCTCTCTGTTTAGTTTCATGACAAATGCCTTCCATTTTGATTTCTTTTTCAGCCTTAAAATGGTATGTAGAAAAAGGCTCTCTATTGTAGTCTGATATGTAGAGAACTCCTCTAGGTGAAACATAATTAATGATCAGAGTTATGATTATCTGTGTTTTTAATAAAGCTGAACATTTCGATGCTGTGGAAGAGATGCATACTATTCCAATAATGTTTTGAAGGAAAAGAGACAAAACCTGTCTATTTTGAAAAGAGCCAGGCCCTGAGGATAGCTTTGGCTAGTGACACAAATAAATATAAGGTAGCTCTTAGTTGAGTACAAAACAGTTGCAGAGCTATTCAGTTCTGTAAAAATTAGGATTCTGTGTATGTCCAGAAGCAAACCTTCTATGAACATTCAAACTCAAAACTGGAGAGTTTTGATACTTCCATTACTGTTAAAACAGAGTTGGACCACCTATGTTCTGGATAAAGACAGTAAAATTATGTCTGATTTCCACATTTAGAGCTTAAGATTTATTCTCATACTAACCCTATCCATACAATTTTATTGCTATACTCTCTAAAATTATTGCCTAATGAGTAGAAAGAGACAACAACCATGTATAAGTAGTCTCAAATACATGGGACCCTGTCAGTTCTCCATGATTCCTCTTTTGTTGGGAAAGCACCAAACAAATTTTGCATTTTGTACAGTCTTAAGAATAAAATAATTGATCAATATTTAAGAAATTTGTCCTACACCTTGACTTGCTATTAACTTCCTAAATGCCTTTGGACTATTATCCCTTTCCAATCCCTTATTAGGATATTCTATTTGTGCTAAGATCAGACTCATTTGGGTGCAACTCTTTTGTTTCTAATTACTACTATTTCCTGGTTAATAGTGTCACAGATGCCACTCTACAAATTTAATAAATCATGTTAGATATAATCTGAACCAGAATGGTACATCTGCTATGATTCCACAATAGTCTGTTCTGTTTTAGAATTAAGAACAGATGTTGTGTTACATTAGAAGGGAAAATCTGGTTATTAGGGAGTGGGATAGAAAAAACATGATTTTTTACCATTACCATTTGCTTATTAAGTCCTTTATGTATATTGGCTTAGTCTTTAAAGATATCTTCTTTTGTGATATTTTAAAGTAAGGTATCTAAATGTTACTTAGTTCCAACACTGAACAACTTAAGCAAACACTCTGGAATGAGTTTTTGTGAATTATACATTTTGGAAAACACTTCAAGTGAGTCATCTGTAGTAGGTCATCTTCCTGAGTCATGGTAGAGCTGATGCAAATATTCCTACACAGCCCAGAGTCTAGCTGTGATTATTTCAAATGAGCTTACTTCAGTCAGCTTCCTTGCAGTTGATTCTTCTGCCAGAAATAATTATTAAACATTGCCTAACAATCATATTCTCCCATGCAAGAAAACATATACTTTTCTGATAAATAATAATGCCTTGTGACATAAGATTTCCTCCTTGTAAATTGTACCACAAGTATTGTGGATTTTTTTTTCATTTTATGTTGTAGGGTATTCATATTCTCTCACTGATTTGTTCCAATCCCATGGATCATGTTTTTAAATACCTTAGGAACTTGTTGCTCTCTTTTTCAATTTTCTGCAGATTTCTATTATTTTTAAATTAAGCATCCCACAATGTGGGTATTATTTCAAGTACAAATAGAGAAGCAATACTGTACAGGATTTACTATTAAGGCTGCCTATTGATACAGCCTAACACAAGAATTACCCACTATTTATTTATTTATTTATTTATTTATTTATTTATTTATTTATTTATTTATAATGATTGTTAGCTTAGAAAGAAGCCATAAACTTAAATTATGGATAATTTATATTTACTTTAATCTTAACATGCTCCTCAGTGATCCTAATTTGTTTTCTTGAACGTGATTACTCTCCCACATATGAACTTGTTTCTCTTTGTCCTTATTGAATCAAACTGATCCCGTGAGTGGCAACCCTGCTCATGGCAGGAACGTTGGAGCTAGGTGTTCCTTGAGGTCCTTTCCAATTCAAGCCACTCTATGATTCTGTGAATCTCCTTATAGACTTCAGACTCCTGCTCCAATTTAAAAGACTATTCCATGCTATAATCCTCACTTCCAAAATAATTCAGATCCATTTCAATTTCAAGATTTGCATGTAGAAATGATGTATATTATACAGCACTCTCTAAATCATCATTGAAAGTTTGCTACACATTGGATTCAGAACTGGTTTACAGCTACCTACATTCAAGTTAGTATTGTAACATGATCAGTATCTTGATAATTTTATTTCTTACAGTGGTGCATGCCTATATTATAGGATTTCAACTTAATTCCTCTATGCATCGTAATCATATAAGACTTATGTACTTCCCTAGCAGCTGTAAGACTGTTAGCTTCACATCAGGGAGTAGCCAGTGGCATTCTCCCACTCGTGGAAGACTTCTAATAGCCCTTTCTGAATGTCGGTGTTGAAATGACAAATCTTGAATTAATTTATTAGAATGTTCCAGCTGTACTAGTATCTATATTATTAATCCTACTTTACCCTTAGTCCACATTCAGTTTCTTGTTCTCTGCAGTACTGTATTTTCCCAGTGCTCAGAGAGAAAGTTATTTAATGAAATCTTTCTCAGACTAAAAAGGGCATCCTTTCTCTTATTACTTCTTACTGAATTGTCAAGAGATTCAAATTAAAGAAAGTAGAGGAAAGAAAAGAGGAGAGAGGGGAGAGGGAAGACGAGACAAGACGAGACGAGACGAGACGAGACGAGAAGAGGTTGTCTTATAGTTGTTGTCTTAACTCCTGAATCACGTTTTATATTTCAGAACTTTTACCCCAGGAATTTCAGGAAGTATGTTCCTTTAGTCATGGAAACAGCAGTTGCTTAGACAGTATGCTGCATGGGACATGCATTATCGTAAAAGATTATTACATTTTGCATTTATTAAAATGCCTCTCTGAAGATGTATTTTTGTTTTTGAATCATCTTTAATATTGAACATTGCTATAAAATTCTTATTAAACAGCAATGGGAGCTGAAAGAAGCCAACATTTGTTAAATGTACTCTGGGGATAAAAGATGCGGAAGAATGAAAAAAGGAGGAAACGTTAAATGTAATTCAGACATTGCTGGTTTGCTACTGTTTAGGAAACCGAATTTCAGATGCCAGTGCTACAATAGCAATGCGTATTAAATAATGGATTTTACTTTTCCCCAGCAATAATACCTCAGAATAATGACATACAAAGAGGTCTTTCAAAGGAAGTTTATTGAAGTTTATGAATTTCATGCCCAGCCTACAAAGAATCACCAGTACATGGTTTCAAGGCTCATCTCAAGCCTTGATATTTGCAATCATAGTTAATTGTGTCTTAAATTGAAAAAAGCATCAATGCAGCAATACTTTTCACTGTATACAAGGGCAGGAGGATCTAGCTCTCAGTGACATTTTGCTGATATAGAAACATTGCAATACTAAACCTAATTATATTAAATGCAGGAGAAAATTCAGCTGTAAATATTATAGTACAAATTGTACATTGACATATACCTATGATGACCTTACCAAAGTCAAAACACAAAGATTTCCCAGTAGAGTTTGGCCTTATGAATAAAATGCTATATGATATGACATACCGCTGTTTGTATCATAGTTGGGAACATTAAGTAGGGGAAAAATCCTTTGTACTCTTTGCTGATAACTTTGACACAATCTAGTCCTCTGTTTCCACTGATTCTCCTGAAATCTTATTCAAAATCAGTGGGGCTTTTGCAAAAAAAAAATAATGTATATGTCATTCAGTAAGTGCATATTTTAGATCAAAATTGAACTGTATAGGAGAGTGCTGTATCTTTGAAATCAATGGGACTGTCCCTGGTAAATTATTTTCCATGCAATACATTCTAACATTTTATGAAAATTTTAATTGGATTAAGAGGTTGAAGATAGAAATTATGATAGCCAATAACTATTCATGTCTGAGTCAGAAGAGATTAGGAATATTGCCATACTTTTCTTCTCAGAGTTCTTGCAAGTTGTAGATAGATTTGAATCTCACACTACAAAATAGCATGTCTGCTACTCCAAGTGCTAGAGCAAGAAAAAATATTTGAAGTTATCACTTCAAGCATGAGTGTCCCCTCATTCTTACTAAAATTCTCACCACCAATTGCCACTGATTGATAAAACTGTGCATGTGGAAAATAATTGGTTTCTTGGTCTCACTGGTAATAAAAATGTCTTTGCAAATAAAACACTCCCAAATATAAAAAGTAACTTTATCAACCCCCAGAAGCTGAAGCTAAAGCCTCTGATAAAACACCAGTATGGCCAGTGTCATAATGGAATTGTTCAGTGCTCTTCATAATGGAGCTGAAGGTAAACCTGCTCAACAAATATTAAAAGTGAAGAAAGGGAACCTGGTGAGGTTTGGCATAGACATGCACAGATTAATTAATAGAGGTTGGAACTGAGGAGAGGCCCTTATGGTTAAGTATTTATCACTTGCATTTTAGACAGTGCTATGAATCTTACCTTTAGTCACTAATATTTGCCTGGATTCAGTCTGATTCAAACCGGCCAGATGTTACTAATTGATCAGTGAATTAACATACTAATAATTTCTGGTTGCAGAGTGGCTCTCTTGTTCTTCAGTTACAGGGAAACACAGCATGGTACAACTAAATGATTATATGTTAATGACTGCAATAATTTAAGATTAGGCAAGAGCTGGAGAGTGGTATTCAAGTGGGCTGAAAATCTGTTCAGTTCAGCAGGCTATTTAACAACTCTGCTGTAGGGTTGTGTTCCTGTTACTGGTTGTATACCTGAAGGATATATTTATCTGCTTTTGTATTTTAAGGATATTCTGTAGTGCTCATCTTGGTATCTTTAAATGTCATTTTGTGAATATACATGAGTTTCAGATGATTAAATAATAAAGGCCTGGCATTGTTGGTGGATTTATGAACTTGATTTCATTTGACCTACAGGCAAAGAACAATAAAAAATATTTTATTTTACTCTGATTTTTTAGAAATTATGTGAGGACTGGGTGCCTGATAGACCTCTCTAGGGCTGAACATAGGTTACTGAACCATATTCCATTTTTAATGCATAACAGACCTAAGTGACTCAATTCAATCTCTCCTTGATGAATTGTCAGTAATTCTTCACAGATAAAACTGTAAGATAGATGCAAATATCACAGTATAATAGAGTAGTTAGTGTGCTAGCACAAGCTATTTGGATTGTCTCTTCTTATATGCTCTCCAATTATTAAAAGATGCACTGTTTTAAACAAAGCTGTTAAGTCAGTGAGAACTTTGTTGGACAAAGTAGTTTAAATTAAGTCTTTCTTCAGCACTACATACCTGAAGCACCTTTCAAAGTCTGTTAATTAAGATAATATATGGTGATTGTTGCTGCATTCTCATTGTTTTTAGGTCCTTTCCAAACCTCTACAAATTATTTCCAAAGCTTGTTATCTTCTCTTTGTATTCTTCTTCTGTGCTGGTCACTCAAAATTTCTCAGATATCTTAGGGAACTCATAGTTTGCCTGGATTGTGTTAGCATCTGTCAAAATAACATGTGGCCTAGTACCCTATGAACACACAAAGGCATTTGGCATTGCATGAAAAATCAAATTTAAAATTCTATGTAAATTAGTGTCAAGGTGTTGTGGTTTGGCGATTTTTGTTGTCGGTATTCCACATCAGAACATCATGTACAACAGTGAGAGTTAAAGAGTTAATGTTCTGGTTCCGTGGACTGCCTTTTTTGGGCATTTTGGGTTCTAGGAGGGGAGGGGAAGAACGGCATTCCCGGAGGACTTGGAGCACAGAGGCAGAAAGATGGAGCTGGTGACAGGATGGCAGCCGCTCTCTCTCCGGCCCGCTCGGTTCGCTGCGAAGAAAAACACGTGCTTCTCCTGCAGTCTACTAGCGTAAGGCGTCGTATCTGGACACTCTTTTCTCTCTCATTTTGTTTGATTTTGTTGGATTTAGTAAATTACGGTTCCTTCTCAGATCGTTGCCGGTTTTGTTTTTTTTTTTTTTTAAGACCCATCTGCTATCTCCCTACCCTTCCCCCTCTCCCCCTCTCCCGGAGCGCACAGCCCGCAACGTGCCTTGCCTCATTAGTCACGGGGGCCGGGGCCGGTCGGGCCGCGCCGCAAGAGGTGGGCTAGTTTTTTTTTCCCCTGTCTTTTGTCTCCTTCCGGGCTTGTGCCCCTGTCACGGATACAGATCTAGAGATAACTCCGTGACACAATGCAGTTTTCCAGTTCTCACGTGCGCCTCCAATAACAAATGGCAGCTTAAGGACAATGAAGTATCTGCTATGACTGAAAGGTAGCTTGCTCACTCTCTTTGNATGACTGAGAGCAACAGTTTTGGCTTTCTGTTCATCTTTCTCTGTCAAAGCAAAAGGAAGAATCTATGCCAGGTAGTACATGAAAGCATGATGAGAAAGTGTTGGATTCTGACAGTTGTCGTTGGTGTCCTTAGCCAAAAAAAAAACTACTCTAAATGGATAGTAGGCTGAACCAAGTATTTTGTAGTGAATAGATAAGGCTAGAACATTTGTGGAAAACAAACTTTGGACTAGATCTTGCCACCCTGTTCAGTTCATCTCCAAACAAGACATCAAGCTGAGCACACACTTCTTTCTGCACAACATTCTACTGACCCCTTATCAGAATATAAGAAAGTAATAGGGCTGAAAGAATCACAGAATCACAGAATGATGGATTAGTTGGATTGGAAGAAAAGTTTTAATACATTGGATTGACTTACTTTACTGGTGATGTGTTTATAAATGTTCCTTCTCAGAATGAGGCATTCAGCCATGGCTTGGTTTTCTGATTATTCATGTGACATGTAGATTTCAGGCTAATAGATTTCAGAGGAAAAAAAAAAAAGACATCATGTGATTTTTGGCATCAAACCTATGCCAGCTAAATGACTAATAATATATTTTAAATGCCATTGGCAAAGAAAATACTACATGCTAAGAAGTAGTTCAAAAAGCTAATTGTTCAATGCCAGTAACTAAAAACATTTGTGTTACTGATTTTTTTGGTGACAGGCTAGGTCTTAGTGTTTGCTAGATGCAGGAGTTCTCATCATTAGAAAGCTTGTCACTGCATACCTACCACATGGCTTATTAGCTTTATTGCAGTAATAATGCTGCTCTCTTTTTTTTACTAACTTAAGTAAATTTGTACTTCTCACTTTAAGACAACTACAAAGAGTCAATGGGGTCCTCTATACATTCCTCATCAAATATTTCTATGCATATAGTTTAATGTCCATACTTAATGGCCATACTTTCATATATACAGAACACTGATTGAGTCACCAATTAAAGACCAATATAATGCAATGCTTAAAACAGCATCTTGCTTTGAGCAGCTAAAAGTCTTGACTCTAACGAATTCTATGGTATTATGATATTTGAAGAATGTAACCATATAAATGAACATCTTCTGCGTTTGTAAGGAATTTCCAGTACATCAGGTGGGTGGATCTTCTGGGATATAACAGTGACGCTCTAAACTGAAATGGCTGAAAAGAGAAACATAATGACTAACAAATACTTAACAAGAAGAAACATTTATAGACAAAGATATGGTCAGGTAAAAGTTAGAACAAGTTGACAGCTAGGGTGCAATTAACAGATGAAGAATTTAAATTCCATTTTGTAAAGTATGCTGAAAGGAACACCGCCAAAATTTTCCAAGTACAATTTGAGAAAGGGTGTTGGATTAAATGAACTTTTTTTTCAAGGATTCTTTGGCTTCCTTTGTAACATTAGGTAAGTTAGCTGGTTTGCATGATCCCCATGTTCAGGATATTGTTTTCTTAGCCAAAGGGCAGTCCTGAGGATAATTTCCATTTCCTTTAAGAATGACTAGGTGTTCAAAAATTTAGATATAGTCATAGGAGTCCTTAGTTACATATTAGTTCATTAGGAAATTAGATTTGAAAGATGACTTTGTCTCTATAAATGTATAATTCAGTAAAAATAATGAAACACAAGGACTTACACTGATGTTTAAATTGCAGAATCATGGTGTTATCAACTCAATTTCAGTGACAGAGTTGACATTCACAAAGGTGACAACTCAAAAACTGTTTTTATTTAAAACTATAAAAACGCCCACTGAAAAAGAAGGGATGACTTTTGTGCTATCTTAGTGAAACTATTCTTTTGAAAAAAAAAAATTGCTCTTGTGTCTATGGAATATCTTTGACATTCAAATTCCCTTCTTTCTGCATCTTGACTCTTTCACCCAAAAAAGAGCTGATAAATGGATAAACTCCACATCCTATTAAATCACTGAAGTGATGGAGAAGAGTTCTCACCTTTCTTCTAATGGTCATTTATGTTTTCTTCCAAAAAATTTTCACTCTCAGTAATGTGAACGGATTCCAGAAAGCAGCAAAAATATATTTCCCTCCTCTTAGCTGAATGCTTCAGATATCTGCATACTACATCATGCTCCTTAACACCAGTTCTCTCTGTTTAGTTTCATGACAAATGCCTTCCATTTTGATTTCTTTTTCAGCCTTAAAATGGTATGTAGAAAAAGGCTCTCTATTGTAGTCTGATATGTAGAGAACTCCTCTAGGTGAAACATAATTAATGATCAGAGTTATGATTATCTGTGTTTTTAATAAAGCTGAACATTTCGATGCTGTGGAAGAGATGCATACTATTCCAATAATGTTTTGAAGGAAAAGAGACAAAACCTGTCTATTTTGAAAAGAGCCAGGCCCTGAGGATAGCTTTGGCTAGTGACACAAATAAATATAAGGTAGCTCTTAGTTGAGTACAAAACAGTTGCAGAGCTAATCAGTTCTGTAAAAATTAGGATTCTGTGTATGTCCAGAAGCAAACCTTCTATGAACATTCAAACTCAAAACTGGAGAGTTTTGATACTTCCATTACTGTTAAAACAGAGTTGGACCACCTATGTTCTGGATAAAGACAGTAAAATTATGTCTGATTTCCACATTTAGAGCTTAAGATTTATTCTCATACTAACCCTATCCATACAATTTTATTGCTATACTCTCTAAAATTATTGCCTAATGAGTAGAAAGAGACAACAACCATGTATAAGTAGTCTCAAATACATGGGACCCTGTCAGTTCTCCATGATTCCTCTTTTGTTGGGAAAGCACCAAACAAATTTTGCATTTTGTACAGTCTTAAGAATAAAATAATTGATCAATATTTAAGAAATTTGTCCTACACCTTGAATTGCTATTAACTTCCTAAATGCCTTTGGACTATTATCCCTTTCCAATCCCTTATTAGGATATTCTATTTGTGCTAAGATCAGACTCATTTGGGTGCAACTCTTTTGTTTCTAATTACTACTATTTCCTGGTTAATAGTGTCACAGATGCCACTCTACAAATTTAATAAATCATGTTNTTGGCATGAAAATCCATTATCAGGAGCAGTTTATCCCACTTAGGGACCAGTCAATCCCATCAGAGCCACTGAAGCCGTGAGCCTGGCCAGCTTACCTGGTCTGTCTGATCTAGGTAGTTATTGATGTATCAGTGCTTCCCTAGAAACAGTTTAATCATTACGTAGACCAGGACTCAAATCTGTTCTTTTTACCAGAGGCTCTTTGACCACTCCTATAGTACAAATCTTCATTATTAGTTTCCCAGATGCACATTTTGCTGTTTCCCTTGTCATTTTTGTCTCATTAGCAGTCTAGTTTCTCCAGGCTTTTGGAGAATGGAATACCTAATTGTTCACGTTCAGCCCTGGGTTTAAAGCAGTGCAGCTGTGGATCACTGCCTAAGAAGCTTTCTGAGCAGTTTGCAAGAGAGCTGGGAGTATCGGCCTGAACCATGGCTGATAGCAATTAAGAAGAAAAAGCTTTCCTCTGATTTGTAACTGATCCATCTAGGTTGTTTTCACTTAAAAAATGAAATAAAATAAACCACAACAACAACAACAAAAACCACACTTATTGACATGAAACCACTTTCAAAGGGATAGGAAAAATAAACAATACTGACTTACTTTGAGCTAAGATTCAACTTCAAAGGCTCAAGGAACTTCTTACGGTATCGAAATGTCATTTTCCTCATGACATAGGAGCTGTTGTCTCCTGCATTGCAGTAGACTGCCATTCTCATACCCCCAAAGGTATACTAATCAATTCTTAAAGAGTCTTGCATCATCCATGTTTTAGATGTCTGAACTACAGAGTGATCTTTGTAGCAGATACATCTGAAAAAGCAGCATTCACAATACTTATGCATAATTTACTGTGTAATTCTTTACACTTATCTAGCACCTTTCAGCCCAGGATTATAAAGCTCTTTGCAAATATTAATTAATTTACCCTCCCAATGCTGCTGATAAAACATGTTAGTATTCCTTAAGAGAGGCAGTGGTGAAATGAACCCCACTTTAAGCAACTCACCATTGCTTTATATCTCTGTTTTTTTCATAAGCAAAATGGAGATAAAATAATAAGGTAACTCACAAGAATGCTGTAGTAAGATTTTTTTTTCCTTTTTTTTTAGTTTTTGATTGAAGTCAAAATGCAAAATAATATTTTTCTTGTTGATAAACAGGGGCGTAAATTTGTGAAGGCTCTAACTCTTGTACTCAGTTTAATGCACAGTGAAATAAGCAGGAGGTGGAAGTGTAACCCCTTTGAGCATATAGGACAAAGACCCAACAGTTCCAAGTGGAGTATATCAACCCTTTCCAGCCCCGTATTGCTTACAGAAGGAATTAAAAGGGTCTCACTCCTGTGTTGATTGTTGTTGTGTAATCTATGCATACCTTGCCCATTTTTCTTTTGCCCTTTGACTATTGCCTGCTTTGGAAATCAACGAAGTGACATTAAAACTCTCAATTCTCTGTTTCTGAAAGCTTTTTGACACTTAATCAGGTCCTGCTGTTTCAAGCTCCCTTTATTATGATAATGTGTTGTACCAAATTGAAGATGGCAAGAAGAGAATTACTTGGATTATGTCTTAACACATTAGACAAAGGCTGCTCTCGTTGAAGCCCGTAGCAACACTGTCATTATTTGCTTAATGCTGATGGTGTATTCTCAGCCATGCCATACAGTCAACCTTCACAGATTTCCCAAAACACGTTACTTCTGATAGATTCTACCCTGATGCAAAATGGACTTCAAATCACATAATAGAAATAGGACTTGTGGTCATCTGGGGCTTTCACCTTCTTTTGCTTATACTCACTTTAGTGAGTCCTACAACTCCGTTATGCATGCCTTCTCTGAAATTCAGAGGGAAGTCCATGTAGTTATGACATCCGTGTAGGCATGCCGTGCTCTCCTTACACAACCTCATTCAGGTACAAATGATAATAGAGCTTGAGACTGCAAAGGGATGCATTAGAGGCCAGGGACAAATGCAAAAGTGGACAGAAATTTGGCTATTCTGCTGTTGGTATCTGAACTGGCTCATGTGGAGCTAAACTCAGGTTTGAATTGCTGAACTGTCTGATGTGTCATGACCCAAGGGGTCTCCAAACTGGAGTGAATGTGGTACATGTGGGTTGGACCATGGGAGTGGAAGTTTCTTTCCAGATGTTCTTCAGGAGCTTTCTGGCTTCAGCACTAGTGGCTGTACTTCATGGAGACTTCTAGATAGCATTTGTGAAGCCATGGTTGGACATGTGTAGGAACTGGCTCTACTTCACATAGCAATGAAGGTTTGACCTGGATTATGCATCAGAAAAGGTCCTCTCAGTATAGCATTTTTGCTTGTTCTGTGATTTCATGCTGATTTTATGCCAATTGAAACAGAAGAGGAAAAGCTTGATCTGGTATAAAGTTAGAGAGATGCAGACAGATAATACTTGATCTGGCAGGCAGTCTGGCAACACGAAGTTGGCTTATTAATATTTTAAAATAAACTTAAGTCAGCAAAGCAAGTATATACCATGTTAGTTCCTTTCATCTCATGACTGGCATGTTTTTGATTTTGCAGGAGAACAGGTATGTCATTATGGTAGATATGAAGAGCAGCAAGGACTATATGCCTATGGCTCAGATGTCAGTCAGAGGCCATAAGTTTTACATAACTGATTTTCTCAATTTTTTCATTAACGTATGTCTTTCTAAGAGGCAGATTTCTAGAGTGTCTTTCTAGAGACTTTCATGAACGCACTGGAAATGCTGAGCTTAGCATGATTGCTTTGTCCTTCTAGTTTTACTGAATCGAAATTTCCATTGTTTTATTTTTCCTTAATGTAATACAATGAGTGAAACGTTATTTTAGAAGTCCTAATCTCCTCTAAATGCAATTTACTTTCTGCAAGGACAAAACTTGTTACTGGTACTGCTGTCTCACACAAAATGAAATGCACAGATTTTTTTGTTTACTGTGTTTATTCTCAAATATTTTTAATCACTTCCCCAAATTGTAATGCTGATAATTAATACGGAATATTTGCACGTACAGACAGATAAGAAGACACAAACATATGCATCCTTTCAAATGATTAATCATAATGAGTCTGTTGACTTTGTCATCTGTTTATTTGGTTTTTAAAGATTTAAAGTCTATTCCGAAGTGCAAAGCTTTGCCAAAAGTGACTGTAACTTTCATAACAAGGAGAGTCTGCAATTGTGTTCAGAAACTTTTATATCTCCTTAGTGTTATAGTCTCTTGCTGTGAACCTCAGTGCAATCAATCTCCCATATCATTTTGCTGACAATGCTGGGTGAAGATGTTTTCATTTCAAAATGTCATGTAAGGTAGGTGCTGAGCACTTGACCTGAATTTTTCAGGTAATATTGAAAATCACTTTCAAAGAGAGAGTAGTCTAAGAGAGACAAGATATGTCCATTTATAAAACAAACAAGAGAAGAGTGTGCAGGTTAACTACTTAGTTTTTGGGTTTTTTTTTTAATGTTTGTGAATAGCTGTTTTAAATATAACATTCAGAGTTATTTGGTTGTCTTAATTCCATGTGTAAGCTCTTTATTAAAGAACTGGAGCGAACTGGGGAGCTGGATGTATTTATCTTCCAGCAGTTCAAATCTGCCTGAGTTTGCTGATATCATGAAGCATCAACTTATTCTAAAAATGATCTGCTTTTAATATGTTGTATGCTATATATACAAATCCATTAGACTTTAGCTGGATTCTGAAAGGAATGCAGAAGGGAGTTCCTCTGCAGACTTCAGTCATGCTTGTCAAATTCTTACCCAGGTATATTATAGTCATTGAAGCTTAGAAAAAAAGGTCTGAAAGAGAGTTTGCATCTGAATCTGCCTAGTGATTTCCCCAAGACAGCCTCCATCACACCTCAGTCACTCCAAAACAGATGTTCTGTATAAGCTATGGTGAAGAAGAGAAATCTTCTTAATCACTACAGTACAGCAAGTCTGTGAGACATTAACATTCTCAGTGGTGAAAGCATTCTCATTCTCTTCCGTTTTTTGAAATGCAGCCTCTCTTGTTGCTACCACAACCAGAACAAGTCTCTTGCACTATCTAATGGTCTTTCCTTTGGATCCATCACAAATAGTTTTGGGGAGAAAATAAAATTACATCCCATAATACCATCTCAGGCTGCCAGGCATTGCTTTCAACATGAAAAATAGAATGGGTCATAAGAAAAATGGAATCCAACAGATATTTATTAACATTCTGTGCACTTTTTAAAAACTTAAAAGACTGGAGAGAATAATTTTCCTTAATCTGCTGCATGGTATTGTACATCATGATCTGTGACCGTGAAGCTGCCTGTATATCACTGACAAGGAGCTTCAGATCCTTCCAAACTTCTAACGACATGCCTGCCTCCTGGCCAGCTTGACTATCATGTCTCTTTTCAACATAATATGAATAAAATAAACATACCTGAGAAGATTCCTCAGCAATGAGGCCAAATGTCGTGGAACAGCCTGCAATCATGCTGTTAACCACAGTAATTTTCAAAGCAGAAATGCATGCAACACATCTGGGAATGAGCAATGAACAGTATTCCCCAGTCATGCTGGGGTGAAATTTTAGAGGTAATTGTGATCAGGATTGTTCTGAACATGTCGAAGTGAAGGCCTATGGGTGCTGGTGCCCAGAGTGTTCCTGGGGAGGGAATATATTACTCCTACAGGAATGAAAATGCTTACTTTGATTCGAGTCCATATTTTTAAGGCTACCCTTATCGGCTAATATAGGCATAGATTCAGATCATGTTTTCTTTCCCACAACCAGAGAGCGCTGAGAGGTTAAAAAAAAATGAATTTAGAAATCCTTGTGGTTTGTCTGAGCTAAAGGCAGCCCTCCAGGCTGACATACAAATGAGAGCACTTGTGATTCACATCAGTGCTGTGAGCTGAGAATCCAGTAGCCCCAACTCTTTTGAACCCAGGATAAGCTTTCCCCAAATTCTGACTGTTGAGATGTGCAGTTGTGGCTGGAGATTCTCCAGCGTTCTGATTTATTAGGGAAATGAGATCATTTGGCCTCTACATTTTTCTCCTGCAGGTCCTCTGCAGGTCACCAGAACACCACAGAGCCCCAGTAATGAAGTGCACATCTGAGGTTATTTTTCCTCTTTGAAGCTCAGCGCTCTTGGAGCTGGACATCCAGCGCCTATCGACACGTGCACATATTGCTTATTTTCAGTGTTCCCATGGGAGCTGACTATAAAATCAATTCTTTTTAAGTCAAGCTCTGACTGGGTTGAAGCAGAAAGCAGATAATGACCTAAACCAGGTAGCCTGGCCTCCTCCCCTGCCTCTCCTCAGTCAGCCATTTTAATCAAGCTATACTGGGGGAAATGAATCCACCTCACACAAAAAATGTTCCCTGAAGAAATGTTAAGTAGCAAAGTTTAAGGTCAAGTAGACCCATGTGTCCATAATGCCATCAGCACTTTATTACTGATTTTTTGTATCTGAGATTTCTACACTACAATATAAAGAGAAAAAAAATAAAAAAAGAAGATGATATTATTTAAATTATTAAACCCTTAAACTCTTTGCTAAGGTTTTCAAAGGAATACACTTTAAGGCAGGAGAAACCCGAAAGATGTATTCACTTTAAATATTTCTAGTATTCCAATTAGGAAGGCTGTGAGCTTTTTGTTTCTCAGCTGCCTGCAGACATGGCAGAGTTCAGAGGCTTTTTAAAAATCCCTACAATTCTCATTAAAGGCTTTTGTATTCATTCCTAAGGCGACACCAATGTAATGTAATTGCTTGCAGTTATCTTTGGTAAGAAAGCAATCAGAACTGTTCAGCAAGGCCTGGTAGAGTGAAACTGCATCGAAACATCAGCAAAGGCTGAACAAGGAAAGAAGTGCTCCAGGAAGGCTCTGAGGTCATGTTCTTCTGTGGTGTGCAGCCACATCCTCAGAGCAGGATTAATTCTATTTCTCAGGAAAACCAAACTACCTAGAGATGAAAAATGCTTGTATAACCTGATGAGATTCCCATTACAATTGGAGGTTTGGGGTATCATAAGAGCACTATTTGTCATTTATCATTAGTCATTATTACTATTGCTGTTGTCTTATTGTATTGCTACATATTACTGTATGATATTATGACTATAAAGTATCATTATAACATAAGTGGCAAAAATAATTAGTAAGAATGTGAACAAAATTAATATTAATAATTGCATTTATATTAATAGTGTGCTCCAAGCGTGAAATAACAGTCAGATTGTCTTCAATAAGAAAATTCTTCATGTGTCAGATTTTCATCCTCTGAGTAGTAATTTAGGGTCACAAGATTTTGAATGCTGACAAGTTTCTACCTACTTTTTGAGAAATGTAATTTTGAGTGTACAGAACTCAAATTAAAATAACCTTATGTATGGCCCATTATAGCAGAAAATATGCAGGTGTCACAGCAACGTTTAGGAAAGACGTGAGTCTGAGTGATCAATGATAGGACTTCTTTTGATTAAGATCGTTTTTTCAGTCACAATATTTTAAACAAAAATCTGTTCTTCAAGGTTACACTTGGAGCTGATGTATAAAATTTGTTACATTTGTGAAGAAATAGCCCACAAGGAAATTTTATGGTTTTGATCATATCCCTATTCAATGGCTTTCTCACAGAAACTACATTGATTTGTAGTCCAAACCTCATTTTTTAAGAAGAAAATTACTTCAAAAATATGCAGGCTGATATACCATTTAGTTTGCAAACATGTATATATCTAGTGCAGGTTTTGTTTGAAGATATCGCAGTTTAGTTCAAAGAATCAAGCTGGCAAAGTCCTCAGAAGTCAGTATTCAGAGTTTGGGAAGGGCAGGAGACTCAAGGTTCAAAAAAAAATCTGGTATGTAAAAATATGTTCATGCGCAGCCGTTTGTGCTGCAGTGGATTGCTATCCTTTGTGCCTTGTTGGGCTGGGCAGGCTGTTCTCAGGTATGGCAGTATGCAGCTTTGCTCTAAAAAATAAATGAGTCCTGCAGAGAGCACAAATTTCTGGCAAACCTTTCAGGGCAGAATAAATCTTCTACAAGCATTTTCATTCTTGACATAACAAGTGCTAAATATCAATGTATTTAATCATTTAAACGGCTACACTTTCATACACGGGGGAAATGCAGGTTGACTCACAGAGGATGTGCTCATCCTGGTGAAAACTGTGGCATTGATCTTGCTTCATTAAAGTGAGTGGCAGTTCTGCTGTTGATTTTATGAGGAACCGTTTCAGGCAATCAACAATCAGAAGAGAAGAAAAACATTTGTGCCGCTGAGATTTCAGTGTTTTGACTTTCTATCAATGATGCATTTTCTACTTAAGAAAAATGATTGAGCATTTAACCGAGGATGTGTTTGGGTCCCGAGACTGTAAACGGGATTCAATCATGTGCTTAACCAGTTTGGGAATGATAGTCTGCAATTGGAATTATAAATGCAAACATGAGTTGAACAAGTAAAATGAATAAATAGCTTTGCCTGTGTGAGGTACTCGTAAATAACTTTCTGATCCACATCTATGTCTTCCCAGCATTATCAACACATGGTTTATCTGAGTGCAGTTTGTTTTCTAACTCATAAAAAATTCAAAATTAACTTTGCTGAGACAAGAAATTTAAGGAATATTTTTCATTAGATAAAGATCTTCTGCATAGTTGGATCAGCATCTGATATATTTAGATGCTATTTATTTTTCCTGTGCAGAAAAGGTCTAATTCAAGAAAACAACCTGTTATTCTGTTGCATTATGTCATTTTCCATCTATTAAAATATCAGTCTTTTAGGGTGTTGAATTTAATATATTCTTTAGTAAGTAGTAGAAATAGGGGAAGTAGAATGCTTACAGTTCTGAAAGTGTACATGTGCTTCAAAGTCATATTTACCATCCAAGCTACCAGCTTTTAATCTATTAACAATGAGTACCATCAGCATAATCATTGCTGTTTATTTCAGTTTTAATGAGGAAACAAACATAATAATACATGAGAAGAAAGAAGGCTGACAGGTGTATTAACAAACAGGCTTATAGGGAAACAGATGCAATTTTATTTTCAGCAGGGAGCTGGAATAACAAAAATAAGAAAATTAGAAAACTCATACTCAGGTTAACAATATTCTTAAGTAATGTTCAGATATCTTAAAACATTTATTGCATCTGTCTTAGCCCATTAAGAATAACAGCGGTATAATTTCTTTCTTATTTTTATGGCACTCTCAATATTTATTAAAAGCATTCTTTAAAAGTAGAACATTCTCTGTAGCACAGTAGCCAGTTGAACACTAATGAAAGACAAGCAAGAGCAGTTCTTGTTTGCAACGTTATGTGTAATTTTTCTTCTGTAACACAGGATAAGGTAGGACAAAGAGTATGCCTGGGGCATAGGATATTCCAGCTCTTTTGCTGGGTGGCACAGGAACTGTAGAAGATACCTATGTGATCATATTTCAAGAGCACAGGTAAGATTTGAACTGAATGTGCAAGCTCTGTCATGTTGGAGACAGGTTGTAAATAGAAAGGGATTGTGTCAGGCAGTGCTGCACAGGACAGGAACCTGTTATCACTTAGGCTTGTTGGGCTGAGTGGGATAATGTTTATGATCCTGAAAATAAAAGCAACAGTTGAGCATGACAGAATCAAAACTCCCAATTTTTTTACCTGCTTCTATAGTTAGACATGTCTTTGAGATATATTTGATCCATATTTATGTCCATTTTACATGATAGGTCAGTGTATTTGTTGACGAAATGTCACCTGCGCTCATCTATCTAGTAAGTATAGATCTTATGTTAAGTATAGATCTTACAAGGCAGACGAGTGCAGATGACATTTCATCAACAAAGAGTGTAAATACACTAAACTATTGGAGCACAATCCTTTGTGACATTGTAGACATGCATTTAAATAGTTTGCTTCAGTCCTTTTTTTTTCATTAACAGGAATTTGATCAATTGGATCTCAATAGCTTCATTTGTTATATTCAGTAAAAGAACAAAGAAACCACATTTTTGTGAAAAAAATCAAAGTGATTTCCACTCTGTGTCCTGTAGTGCCAAAATCTGAATATATAGAAAGAATATGAGTACATAGATAAAATTTTTTGTAAGAATCAAAAACGTGTATTTCATCTGAAGGGTCTACCAAGGGCTTTCTCTACTAAATACAGTTTTCATATGTACTTTTTTCTTTTTATTATAGCTAGTTAGAGAGTCAGGAAAATTTTGAAATCATCTTGACATCTTTAATAGCTTCCATAGAAAATCTGGAGTCATATTTAGGAAGACTGTAGTGAGTGCACAGTGTATTTAGCTAATAAAAAACAAAGCATTCTCACTGTCTGCAGCTTGAAAAGACCTTTAGTGACCCCAGCAATTTCTGTGTCAGGCATTAAGAGTGACCCTTTAAAGAGAAGTCATTCACAGAAGAATTGTCTCGGGAGAAAACAGATTTCAAGGCAAGATCTGTTTACTTTTTCTTAAATAGACTTTTACTTCTAAATTCTGAAAACAGTGGATCTTATGTGACTGTGCTTGAACGTGTGCATCTGCCCACTCCTTCCAACACCCATTATTCCAGAATTTAATCCATCTGATAATTTCAATCAGATTTGACAGAGCAACAAAACCATAAAGGTAGGTTGTAAATGGAGAGAATCCCATTAAGTGTGGCTGATGAAGGGTCTGTAGCGTGAGTTAACCTGCTGTTAGATACCCGAGAATCTGTACAGGTTATCCGACCTAGTAAGTGTTCTTTTCATAAGAGAATTTACAGCCGGAGCTTGTGGTCAACCAGGAACAGCTGTGGTCTCTACTGTTGGTTGCTTTTTACCTCTGCATTGATCTGCCTCTCCCAGTGATCCCTGCTGGTACTCCAGCATCCTTGTTGAAGCAGCTTTACCCATTGCCCAGAGTTATGGAATCTTCCTCTCCACCATTCAAGGATTCCCACAGCTGCATTCACGCAGCTCATCTTAGGTATCCTTACTGAAGGAAGGGGTCAAGTAGCAAGAATAGCAATTCAGTGTACTGTAACAATGGGATGATGCCACTCAGTAGCCCAAGTCCAATGAGTACTAGTCACGACTATCTTATACACTTGTCACGTCTTTAAACAATATACCAGGTGTTTTTCTATGGCATCAAGCATTGCTGAACTAACTTGTTATTTTCATAGATGTAGTCCCCTGAGTGATAGTTACTACCAGCATTGTATCTTTGATTCATGCATTAGGCCACATAGCTCATATATTTGGAGAATTCCTAATCTACTGCATCTTTGCTTCACTTCTATGGCTCTCTGGGGGCTTTATGGGCAAGCCACAGGAATCCTGCTTAGACACAAGGATTGAGTAGCCAGATCAGCTGGAAATTTCACTCATCTTCTTAACTTCATCTCACCACCTCTTCTGTACCACAAAATAGTTGAGGTTTCTTAGATTCAAGTTCACATGACCCTCTTCAAATATAATTCTTGATCATATTTTTCTATATCTATCTCTAACCTAACTATATATAAGCAATATGTATGTCTGGCAATTTGAAGATCAGGTGGTGAAAGAATCTTCCAAATCTGTGCTGAGATATAATACCTAATTGTGCCACCATTTATGGTACCGATACACCCTAGCTTGGTGCTAAATTTAAGGATTTACACTATAATTAAATTTGTGTTCATGCCTGAAAGCTTCAAGACTTGCAGGTACTAACAAGAAAAAAGAAAAGAAATTAGAAGATTAATGTTGAAAGGTATGTGAAACAGCTGGATGTATTCTTATTTCCTGCCATAGTTTTAGTATGGTTTTTAAGAGAGTACAGAGTGTGTTTCATGAGATACTCATCGAGTAGCTATGAATTATTATCAGTCTTCAGACTACCCGTAGTCTTCTCAAATAGACATGAAGATGACCAAATACTGATTAGGTGAAACCAAAGAGACTTGTGAAACCACACAGCATTGGTTACATACCACTTCCTACAATTCTGTTGTAATCTATAACATCATTAATGAATATGGAACTATCTTCCAAAGTCTGTCAACTGAGATCTCTTTCACATTTTTAGGTGGCAGCCTGCTCCTTTGTAATCCAATAGGAGGAACTACTAAGATAAATGTTCGTGACAGATTCTGCACAGAGCTGGAACTCTTGTATGAAAAGTGAAGCAGAAGAAACTGAATGCAGAGCTGGAGATTGCATGTTTGGGCCACTTCTGCAGTACATGCATAATACTTCTATGGTGTATTTATAGTCAATAAATACAAATATATTGCATTATTATGTACAATTATTGTAAATCTGTACATTTATAAATGCTTCATTTATAAATGCTTGATTTGCAGCCACTGGTAATCAAAGATTTCAGTGAATGAAAAAGAAATGTATGGGAATATATGTTATCCTATGACAAACATAATAGCTTGTGTGACAGATTCCTGCTGAAAGTGATACTTAAAAATGCTTATTAATATTTGTAAAAGCTGTAATCCTTTCATTTTCATTGCCAAAACTATGTCACAGTAGTGACCAGCATAACATTACTACTGCATATTTCACTAGGCAGCAACACATAATTCAAACATGAGAAAATGATAGCTTCTCCTCACCTTTCAGCAAAGAGAGAATAATTCAATACTGTGGTAATGCTTTGTACCATAAAAACATCACTACAGTGGTAAAACATACTGTACTGTGCTTTTATGATCTTTTTCCTGTTCTATCAGTTCAAAATAAGGAATTAATTGCCTTTTGAATTACTGCTGAAGGCATGCAAACAAGAAAAGTTTCAAAACTGTAACCCACAAGGGTGTGGAGATATTCCTGTACCTTCAGAGGATGTAAAGGAAAAGAAAGGATTCTTTATCATAGGATAAATTCTTCAGCATACCTGCATGTGGCAAACATCACCTCTTTACAGAATCACACAATTGCAGAATGGCTGAAGCCAGCAGAGACCCTGAGATCCATTTGGTCTGACCACCCCTCACACCACCTCTAGTGGTTGTGCCTTGCACCACTGGACAATCTGTGCCAGGACTCATCTACCCTCACAGTAAGTGTGAATCCACTGCATTCATTCAGGTTTCTTCATTTAAATGAATGCCAAAACCATAAATACTGAATGCTTTTTGTAAGGGAAGGAGTAGGAGGAGGGCAGGCAGAGAACAGTCTCTCCTGCTGCAGCTCTTCTACCTGATAACATTTCAATTTTCTCTGCAACTCACAATCCAGGCCTTGCACACTTAAATTGTGAGATGCTTTGTAAGTGATGTGCTCCTTTTATGAAGTAGGACTGGCCTGTTCGGGTATAATCATTTTTAAACAGAAAGACAGGTTTTCTAACGTTCAGTGATGCAGAAGAACCTGTGTGGACTTTGCCCGCAGCAATATCTTTGACCTAGATTTGTTGCCTTTGGTTTTTAGACAAATTATAGTTTAATATTCATCAGCTCTTGTAATCTGAGTTGCTAGCAGGGGACAGTATCACCTATAAATAACTTCAAATAAATAAGAACAATCAGAATGGAACAACCATGGTCAAAATAGAAATGGGGTGTGTTTGAGCTGTGGAAATAAATAAAACAAGGTGTCTACCCAGGAGCTCCACTGCAGAAATTTAATAGCGTGCCATGATTGATGCCGTGACAGACCTGAGCTGACAATTTTCTATCTGGGAGATATTAGTCTGTCTTAAATTATTCCAGACTAATAAGCAGCGCATTAATATTGTGTTGTTCATTTGTCTATGTCTACAGGTTAAGAGAAAAAGGAAAGAAAGAAGAAAATCATCAAAAGATGAAGCCAAACTACTCACTTGAGCAGTTCCATTCAGCTGGGAGAATATCTTCTGTCCTTTTTCTTTTTACTCCAGAAAATAATTCTTATAATCATTAATTTAAAAGGCACTCTCCTTTGTGTTCTACTGGCACCATACTTTCCACAGCTTTGAGGTCAAAGAGGCAAACAGCTGTGGCAAATGAATCCAAGCAAGCAGCCTGGTACTTCGTCATGGGGAAGAAATAGATTGTGGCAAGGCATCTGTAAAATTTCCCTAAGGCCATCATGATACAGTAGCTTAAAAATGACATATAGCTTTGCAGCCTCAAAGTGATCATTTAGATTAGGTTAACAGAAAGAATGTTCTTTGTAACGATGAGAACAACAAACGCCAACCAAGAAATATCGATGTTTCAGCAGAAACATTTACTTAAATTGCATTTGGTCACCCCCCACGGAGAGGAGAGAAAACCTTTTAGCACTCATAAAAGTGAGAGATGAACAGCACCGTCCAGAGCCAAGCCTTTTGGAGATGGAGGTAATGTGTGAAACACCGCTCACAGCACGGCCAGTGCTCCCAATTCCCAGCCTGCCCTGTGCCCATTAGTGCAGCTGAGCAGGCTGTGGGCCCTGCTGCTCCATCCTGCTCTGGAAAATGATGGTTTTGTGATGCAAATGAAGACTGACTGAAAACCACTGCGCTGATCGTCTTCCTCCAGACCACTTGCACCGTTTTTTCCTCCTCTGAGACCTGGATATCCTTGATTGAAAATTTATTCATTTTTACTGTGGCTGCTCTCAGGGGTGGTGACACGGTGCCTGCTGCCCTGCAGAGACCCCCTGTGCAGAGCTGAATGGCACAAGGAGATGAGAGACGTCAATAACAAGAGGAGAGCAGCTAATTCCACCAAGGCCCTAGCTCACCTAATATATTGCAAATGCAGAATTGATCATCTCGCTCAGTCGGAAGTGTTTTTCTCTCCTCCAGAATAAATGTCCATGGACTGGTGAGTTGGACGTGGTCCTAAGCAGAGAACCATGATGGTGACGCAGACTGAATGGCACAATATATTTTTTTCCTTTGCTATGATTTAGCACATTCACGCCACAATAGCACAATAGTGGTGTTCTTGCCAGAAGTGCTGCCGTGCATCTGCCCGCAGCGTTGCCCTGAGCACAAGCCACATGGCTGTGCTGCAGCTGTGTATGCAGTGCCCAGCAGTGCCAGGGGCTGCAGCAGGGCTGGTTCAACACACTGCTTGAAGAGAGGGGTTTGAGGTAGGAGTGTGGCTGCAGCCATGCAGACACCCTGCAACGGGGTTTTGGTGCTGATACTAGAGAGCCTGAAGGTGACATCAGAACAGTTCCCTTACAGCATACAGCCAGCCCATACAGCTGATACCAGCCCCTTGTAACAAAACACACTATAAGTGTAAATGACAGCTGAAACGTAGTCAGCTTTGCCTTGAAGAGAGATCTTTAACAGACTGTAAGTTATGTCATGTTCTAAAAAGAGTAAATGTCTCTGATGAATTTACATTGCCTTGTTTATTGTCAGCTAGAGGTTTCTTGCTACTTACCAGATTTTGCCTTTCAGCAAACCATCTCCAATAACAGACTGAAAAGTTACTGTGGAATTCTGTACTAAAAAATAGCTTTGGAAATATAAAACAATTCTACATAGAAAAATGGGTGTAAACAATCAGGGATTTCTTTAACTGATAGCTTTCTACTTAGAAGGAATATTTTGTCTAAATGACAAAGATGTGCTGTCCTGAGATCATTTAAGAGGCATGTGCTAAACATGTACAAAACTTTTTAAACTGCATTTATAAGAAGATTCCTGTGTGTGAGGAGGAAGAGAAACAAGAAAAGTTTCAGCTGAGCAGGAAACCACTGGTAGTTATCTTACACTGTCATCAAAACCCATATGCAAATATCCAGTAATGAGTTTATGGATCTTTGGGTTGAAAAATGGTTCATCTTCAGAAATTGACTGTGAAAGAGAACTTTGTGGTCAGTCACTCCAGAGTAACATAAAACCACTCAATTCAAATAACCTGATCTATTCCAACAAGTACTATCAAAATTCATGCAAAGTTTGTTGGAACAATAATTAGCCCTAGCAGCAAGTGGAAGTGAAGGGGTCTCTATCCCAAATGTGTGATTAGACCTGCTTCTGGTATCCAAAACTGAATCGAGACTTCAGCACTGGAGTAATTGGGGGAAGTTGTTTTGGCTCATTTTGTACATGTTACCCTACTTTGTTGCTCTTCCCTACACCTTCATGACTCTGAATATTTGGCTCTAATATAAATAGAGACATTCCAGTTTTCTATGTAATATACATAAAATTCGTTAGCATATATATTGCAGCACATATAAAGTGTTCAAGCCTTGCCTTGAATTCATCTTTCTTCTTAATTTCAATAAAGAAGCTTTCTTTGGAAGGAAACAAATTGTACCTCATAACATCCTTCCTGAGCTAGTGATTTTTGGGAATGCTTCAAGGTGGAATTTTGCCCATAAAGAATCTCACTTTTTAATACTTATGAGTTTACACTAATATTTGTCTTAGTTGCCAGAATCAACAGAATAGTTTCTCTCCTCCAGCGGTACCCAAAGCTTGACAGGCTGCCATGGGCTCAGGGGTAGAGCAGGTCACTTATGTTCTGATGAATCAGACCTTGCTGTTCCAAATGCTATTTTGCTGAATACAGAATATTCCATTTAAAATACATTAGAGTTTGATTTTTACTGTGTTCAAGATTAGTTCCAATGGATTCTCATCTGTGCTTTTGACAGGTCCATTGCAAAGCAGATTTTTGCCACTGGATGCTGGAAGGGAGCAGAGAAGTCCCCAGTAAAGCTCCTTTTACCAGTTTCCAGATTGTGATAGCTTTTGGTCAGATGGCGGGTTGCTGTATTTTTTTGTCTTTTGTATTGAGTTATTTTCAGTTAGGAACCACACCACATATACACTAACCTGAAGTGAGCTGGTGAGCTGGAAGTACTTGTTGGCTTCTTCAAATCACTGTTTACTCAATAAACTCAAGCTCTGATAAAAGAGGAGTCACTGTGAGGTGTACAGATGATAGCACAGACTATTAAAATTCTGCAGGTGACAAGGAGAAAGGAGGTGAAGAAGAAAATGAAAGAAGAGGGAAAGGCAAAGAAAACAAACAGAAAGGAAGAAAAATAATTTTATGAAATCTTAAGCAGCAATGTTATGATTTGACTGTTATTATTTTACAGCCGAGGAGTGGTGCACTGAAATTAGAAAGAGGCAGATTTGGGCTGTGTTTTCTCTTGGCTGATAACATTCTGGCAGATTCAATGTAAACCCACGATTTTGCATTCCTTTTTACAATTTGTAGTCTTCAAACCTATGTAGTTGCTTCTGAGTGTACCTACAAACATGGACATATTTGCAAATGTTGATCTATGCAGCTACAGTACCCAGGAGGAAGAAAGTTTCCAAAGAAAAGTCCTCAAACCTCAAGGAGTGTAGGATAATTTTTTCCCCACCTTATTTACAATAATTAAAAAAAGAAAAAAGAAAAAAAAAAAAAAAGAAAATAAAGTACAGCCCTGCAGGCGGTGGAACCTTCGGTATCTCAGCATAAAGTACTGCCTTGTGCAGGGATGAGGACAGCCTGAAACAGGCTCTGAGAAGGCACAAACTGCCCCTATTCATCTGAAACCCAGCTCTGTTAGAGTGAATGCTAACACTGTTAACCATTTCATCACCAAGTGAGACATCAGGAAAAGCAAGCTAACCTTTGTGCTCTCTATGCATTATTAGGATGGATTTGCAACTTGAATAGGTCTGTGTGTTTGGGCAAAAATGCACACCGCTCTCCCTGGGGTTTCGGGGCTCCATTATCAGGGTTCCAATACTTGGCAGCAATATACAGGTCTATATGTGAGTCAAGGGTTCAATCTGCTTTAACCCTAGGAAGCTGAGAAGCAGTTACTGTCAGAGAATTCCATCTCAAAAGGCAGAAGTCAAGGTAATCTTCAGCTGAACCTCTGTTTCTTCTACCTCCTGCTTTATTTTCTTCCTTTTCTATTGTCAGGAGCTGACGGTAAAGCTTTCTCCCTATGAAACAATGATGTTTTACAGAGAAATTACTCCATATGAAACAAGGATGTTTTAAGGAGGAATTAATACTTGAAGAGGTAGGGTTCCACTTAAACCTTTTTAAAAGTGGTTCATTGCTGACCTCCTATTAAACAGCCTTGGCACTTGACAGAGTTGGACACATTGTCACCAACTACCAGGAGGCTGGATGCAGCTGCACTGCCAATGTCATTATTTGGCACTGCCATCATGATCCTTGTCCTTTTTACTTGCAGATGCAGTTTCAAACAGTGCCATCCATACATAGGCATATCTTGTATCATACATAGATCAACAACTATCAGATTAATCATACAAATCTTAATCTAAGGTCATGACTGCTATCTGTAAAATAAAACCCTGAATGAGAAATGGTTTACCTGGAGGTCAAGCCATCTAATTGCCTGGAAGAGGATGTTTTATAGATTAAAATAGAAAATCAATAAAGAATCACAATGTGAAATAAAGATAGCATTACCTCATGCAGGAACATCCTGTGTTTTGCTAAAGGGACACTGCAAGTTTATGTTAGAAACATTGAATCGTTTGTTTGGAAGGGACTTTTAAAGGTCATCTAGTCCTACTCTCCTGCAATGAGCAGGGACATCTATGGCTAGACTGTTGGCTGAGCCCTGTCGTTTACAGGTAGGTAAGCAAGCTTTAAGCCAGAAATTCATGCTGTATTGCTCACGCTCTGTGCACAGGTCTCATACAGTGTACGAGATTTCTTTCTGTTCCACTTGCTTAGAGAAGGAAAGATTTCAGCTTCCTTATTTGTAAATAGTTTCCACAGGGAGAAGGGCTATTCACCTTCAAGTTTTCCAGTGGATAAGTTGTGCAAAATGAATGAGACTTACAAGCTCTGTTTTAAAGAACCGATCATCAGGAAAACAAAAGAGGATTTTCCTTTGCTCGAGGGAGAGTTAGTAAATGGAATAAGAGATTGAGAGGAAAGATAGGAACAGTCAGCAGAAATTGTTTCAAAATAGAAAGAGTTTAGAAGAAAAAAAGTGGAGTGTATAAGCTAGCTACGGTTACAGATGGCTATCTTCTTTCTTGTGTTATTGTGTCCCCTGTACTACATTTAAAATATCAAATATATTTTTCCTAGAGCACACATACATATTAAATCAAATTGGAAGCGTATCTCCTCTAGTATAATAGTTTACAGGCTAAAATCTATTTATTTATTTCTTCACATAAATAGTTATATTGTGTTCAGTAAGGATTATCACAGATCCAGCTGCTATTAGATCATTTTATTCAGGCTATACCCGTTCTGGAATCCCTTGTAGTTGTTATGAAATTTAGCCATAAACTGTTGTTGATATATACAATTAAAAGATTGGGCTGGTAAGCTTGCTTTACATCCCAGCCATCGAAGTTCATTTATATTAATTTTCTCAAGATTAAATTAGTCATGAACACATTTATAATGTGAGTGTTTTTCCTTCCTCTCTCAGAGGACAATGGGCTATATTCAATGGGGATGTAAAGGAAGATGCTTGACGTAAGCCAAGGAGGGAATTTCTTTAACTAGATAGAAGAAGAAGTGCTCATGGGTTTCTTGTGTTTTGCTTCACACATACACACACACACACAAAGTTACTTTTCTAATCCCAATAATTAAGGATGAAAAAAAAAAGCTGAGAAGCAGAATAAAAGCCTTCCCTTTACCTATACTACCTTAATTAATAAAGTTAACACTAGCGCTTTTGTTAAACACCCTAATTGAGAGCTCTGTAACTCTGACAGGCCAGATGTCTGTAATAATGCCTTCTACTTTGCAATAAAAAGCCAAATTGAAGCTAAAGTACACCAGGGCAGAAATCTGGCCTCAGCCTTGAAAGAGGCTGGGATAACTCCAACCTAAAGGTGCGTGGATATTGACATTCTACATGAGACAATGTAGAGAATGCATCACAAGCAGAAGACATGGCAGTGGCTCTCAGTACTGCTGTGGACAATCATGATACTGCCACGATGAAAATGCCAGGGAGCATTTGTTCTCACTTTGTGACAACCAAACGCTGATACTACTAAAATTTTTCAGTGTCAGTAAATTTCCTGGATTGCAGGGGTTCAACATAAGATGTGGGTGTCTCTGCCTCATATGCTGATGAACTTGTAATCCTCTACATGGGTCAGTATTTCCATAGCAGAGATGCCTTGGAGCATCTCAGTCCATGTCTTTTTCACCTTTTTCATTCACTACAAAATATACTGAGCTTTTGAAAATTTGACATTTAACACCCGCTAAACATAGGTGTTAAATGACTCCATCAAAACAGTAATGAAAAACTAAAGTTCCTGAAGCATGATAAAGTGCATGTAGGAGACAGTTTTAATTCACATCATCTGTTCATTGACTTTGGCTGAACTGAACTTCACAGGGAAAGAAAAAGGTTGGAAAGAAAAAAAGGAAAAAGAAAGAAAAGAGGTACTACCACAGAAAATGCCTGGTAAAACTTTCTTTCTTATCACTTTTCTCAAAGCTATTAAGAAAAAATGGTCATTACTCGTCACTTACTGGGTTTCCAGCCTGCAAAAGAATGATATTCTCAAGGTGAAGACTTAAGGAAGGAGTTTATAAACATGAGGGAAATCAACTTTTTACACTGGGTAGACAGTGACAGGACAAGGGGGAATGTTTTTAATCTAAAGGAGGGAAGATTTAGATTAGATGTCAGGGGGAAGTTTTTTACCAAGAGAGTGGTGAGGTGCTGGAACTGATTGCCCAGAGAGGTTGTGGATGCCTCCCATTCTTGGAGCTGTTTAAGGCCAGGTTGGATGGGGTCCTGGGCAATCTGATCTAGTACTTGATCTAGCATCTGGCAGCCCTGCCTGTGGCATGGAGTTGGAACCTGATGATTTTTGAGGTCCCTTCCAACCCAAGCCATTCTATGATTCTATGACATGGAAGTTCTACTGTAAGGTCCCAGTTTCCTTTTGTAATATGAACAAATCATTAGGTCTGAGTTCTTAACAATCTCAGTGAGCCAGCTTCCTACAAGCAGCTGGCCTCATAGCTTAATCCTCCAGAATAAGGATAATACACAACTTCATCCATATTTGCTATAGTCTCTCCAAGACAGGACTGTAACCTAGAGCCTCAAAGATGTGTATGCAGGCTTCTGGCCAGCACTGACCCACTTAACCTTCGAGTATGTTGCCACACAGCCTGCAAAATATTCTTTTCTGAGGAAAGACCTCCTGGACATCAGTAGGTGGACAAAAAGTGACGGGCAAGAGAGAAATGCAGATGGCAAGTTATTGGACTTCCTTTTGCTAAGGTAACCCATGGTGATTACTCCTACTAGTACCTGAAATGGACAATTCCATCACAAAGTCTAGTTTGCCTCTCAGATCTATAAGATTAGTATGACAGTTGTACCATGTATCCTAACACTGTGAAATTTCTTGTGAAAATATGTAGGACAACACACTTGGAACCTCCACATTGTCCTTTGGAGCCATTCTCAGAGCTGCTGGCACAGCAACTGTGGAAGCTTACATGTGGGCTCCAGTGACACAACAGGAGCTGGAAAAGTCACACTTTGAAGAAGGAGTTATTTCAGGATGGATGCAGGAATTTATCATGGAAGGAGTAAAATACAAGATTTCTTCTAACTGAGCAATATTTTTCAATAATACATGATGTCTATGGTTTTGGCCTGCACACAGATCACATTTTTGATGCATGTCATGAAAACTAATCTCACTGGAGATACTGGAGCTCTTAATACGGCAGTATATTTGTTTATTTCTTTATGTGACCAGGGCTGGGGTGATAGGTATTAACCCATCAATAACTGGGAAGTATAAGACTTTTTTATCTCATAATCTGATTTTCCATTCTGTTGTGCTTCTTTTATGCTGGTCACCATCCCTGCGTGTTTCTGTTTAACGTAAAATAATTAAATTCTTGCCATTTCCAAACCTTCATTCATCAGTCTATTAAATGCCCCCATGTTAATAGACAAATGGTTTACAGAACTAGATTCAAAACAGACAGAAATGGCTCCTAAGAATATTAAAAAGGTTAGAAAAGCAAACACCAGGGAAATGCAAGAGTGCAGTACTCCATCCTTAAAAAAAGGCCCATCTTTAACAAAAGCAATCTTTTATCATGACATTTAATGCATTAACAAGCCATGCCCCTGTCAGAACCACTGTCTCATGCTGCAACAATGCAAACCTGCTAATGTGAGATTAGTTTAACAGATTTAGGAAACAAATAGCTGTCAGAAAGGTCTTCCAGCAGCAGAAGAGGCAAGATTACACTGGATACAAAGAAGCCCCACTGAATACAAGGCTGGAGAATGTTCCCCTACACTACCAGGAGGGTGTATCCCAACCACAGTGTTACTGATCTCCAGGTTCTATATTCTGCGGTGACATTTAAAACCTCATTTTTTTCTTTTTTTTCCCTGATTTTTTCCCTGCCAGTAACATTCACATCTTGAGGAAATGTTTCAATGGAGAAGCACTGCAACACTGAGGGAGAGGGCGCCAGTCAATATTACACACATCCACTGCAGGCTGGAGAGAAGGAGGCAGGCACCTCATGCCCAAGGCTGCTGGGGACTTCTTCTGCTCCAGTGTAGCCTTGCGTTAAGCAAAACATCACAATTTAATATTCCAAAATAATTCCTGTATTTATTTCTGTAGAAAAAAAGTGCTTCTTCATATTCTGCTGTTCTTTTCTGAAGTCCTTGAACCACACTGTTCATGCTGTGACTGAAAAGAAACAATTGAGCTCAAGCAACATGACAGAGAAACAAAGAGGGAGTTTTATTCCCATTCTTTACAAATATTGGCACCTAAAAAAGAATAGTACAAATCAAATTGCAGAGATGGGAAAATGTATTTGAGGAGACAGGCACCACAGTGAAGAGATTTCGGTTTTACCTTTTCTCTTTGATACATTTCACAGTGTATTGAATGTAACCAGCAAGGTGAAGTCAGTGACAAGTTTAGAAAGAAGGGACTGTTCCCCTGTCCTAAAAAGTGATTGACATTCTTACAAAATGATTTTGAAAACTCACATATCATAGCAAGTCCTAAACAGAATCACATATGTAAATTTAGGCCACTGCTCAAACCAAACTGCTTCTGTTAGAGCTTAATTCAAAAATGAGAAACTCAAATGTATTTTTATTCAGGTTCAGATGCTACTGCTTTTCAGTTGAATTTTTTATAGGTTAAAACAGTGATGAAAAAGAGGGAATACTGCTTGCCAAGCAGATACAAAAATTGAACACATTAAATCCAGAATCTACAAAGAAAATAAAAATAGACTCCTTTCCAAAAGTTACAAGTTCCTTAACATAGTTAGAGGCAGGTGTCACAAAGACTACATCTCTTACTGGTAATTTCAGAGTACAAGTGCCTGTGGTTTTACTATAACAAGCACTGTTGCAGTTGTATTATTTAGTTAGTTAGTACTAAAATATAAGACAATTATAATGAATTCTGTTCCTTAGCATGTGCCTACATCTCAGCCCCCTGTACACGGTATATATGAGGCAACTTGCTAGCCCAGAGCAGTCTGCTCACTTCAGCCAAGAAATGATGTTAAACAAACTGTGCTGGTATGGATGGGCACTTTCCTGTCTCCAATCCAGCTTGCTCATAACAACCTCAGATTTTACTACACCACGCTGTTGCTTGCGGTGTTGACATATCCCCATTTTAATAAGCCTGTAGACAGAAGATACCATCACAAAACATTCTGTGGATCTCAAGAACAGCTTCAGCGCTGTGAGCTGTTGGTGAATGGCAGTCTCTGTGAGAGCAACATGATTTATAACCTGTATACACAGCCCCTGCAATTAATATTCATGCTGCACATCCCAGAATAAATAGGAGATGCCACTCTGATCCAAAGCCCTCAGAAATGTTTGGAAAGCTTTGCACTGACTGCAATGGGCTCTGGGTCAAGCCGTAAATGTCCAAGTGTGTTTGCTTTTTTTTNAGCGCGGCGGCCTCGCAGTGCGCAAGCGCCGCCCGGCGGCGCGGAGGGAACGCTCCGGCTCCGGCCGTGGCCGCGGCGCCGCCCGGCGGGTCCGGCTGCGGTCGGTGAGGGAAGCTGGCGAGATGAGGCCGAAAGCATCACCCTTACGACTGGACAGCGCCGGAGGCATCCCCGGATGGTGCTGGGGCCCACGAAGGCTACTCTGTTTTTTTGTTTTGTTTTGTTTTGTTTTGTTTGTTTTTTTTCCTGTTTTGAGATTTTTTTTACCGTTTTTATTGTCTTTGTTCAGTCTGATAAACTTTATAGCTCTTCCTTCTTGCTTCCCTGATTTTTATATAACTGAAGTGATTTTTTAGCTTAACAAAGTTGGATACACCACATATTTCCTTAGAAGTAGACTGAAGGACTCTGTCCCTCGTTTCCATCCTTAAGAGGCTCTGTGTAGCTCCTTCCCAACACCTTTAAAAGTTTTACATTCTTCCTAAGAAGCACGTTGAGAAATATTCTTGTTCCCCCCTTGAGCTGAAGCTGTTCTGTTAGAAGATCAGCTGGAGCTGTGCTTCATGGCTGTGCATCTAACAGAGCTGTGGGCTCCTCTTGTAGGCAGGTGTTGCGACCCTGAGCACAAGGAGTGTGCTTGTAGGCTTTTTGTCTTAATGACCAACAAAGGAAAACATCAGTCTGCAGTGACAGAAAAAACATGCTGCACACACACAGAGCCAACCTGCCAGATGCAATCAGGGATACATTGCTGCCGCTTTGTCTCTGCAGAGCAGAGGCAAGAGGTAGTGCCCAAAGGGTTCTTTGTATGGATTGTTTCTTACAGTTTATTTCACAGAATCATTTGAGTTGGAAGGGATCCTTAAAGGTCATCTAGTCCAACTCCCTTGCAGTGAACAGGGACACCTACAGCTAGATCTATTTGCTCAGAGCCCCCTCCAGCCTGACCTTCAGTGTCTCCAAGTATGGAGTTTCCACTACATCTCTGTGCAACCTGTTTCAGTGCCTCATCACCCTTGTTAAAAAACTCTTTCCTTATATACAGTCTAAAACTTCCCTCTTTTAGTTTGAAACCATTTCCTTGTCCTATCACAGCAGATCCTGCTAAAGTCTGTCTTCTACTTTCTTACAGCCCTCCTTTAGGTACTGAAAGGCTGCTTTCAATTCCCCAGAGCCTTCTCTTCTCCAGCTCTCTCAGCCTGTCCTAGCAGGGGAGTGTTCCAGGTGATGTCTCACCAACACAGAGGAGAGGGCAGGATCACCTCCCTCAACCTGCTGGCGACTTTGCTTCTGATGCAGCCCGGGATCTGGTTGGCTTTCTGGGCTGGATAAGCACGAACCCACTCCAGTGGCAGAAGGGAAGCATTGCGTCAAGGCACTTGCTGGACTGACTTTGCCTTCAACAGAGGGTGAAGTTCCTGGGATCAGGTATTGCATGGAACATGAAACACATCTGATGCAAATGACTGTCTGAAGGTGCCCCAGCACACTACCTACCCCAGAAGGATGAAAAAATTGAGTGGCTAAAAGGAGTGAATCCTGTCCCACTCTAACTGAGGAGCAGTGCCTTTCCATGGCGGTCACACAGAAAGCTCTCAGGACTCAGGTGCCGTCCTGTTCCTGACCATTCTCACACAGGGAGTTGGAATGTAACCGTGGGCAGCCTGAAATGTCTCTAAGCATGTGGAAACAGGTGTAATAAATTTGGCACTGCTCCACAGAATGCTCCTTAATGTAAGTTATGTTATTAGTCTTCCTTAGCAATGTGTCATCTCATGGACTTAAATGGCCGAGGTAATAAATAATATATTTTTTTTTATCTAACAAGAGTGTCTTTGGATAGAAATATAGCAGGAAAATGAGGGAATGGTAAATACATTTTACCTTTTTTTTCTTTTCCCATTTGATTCTTTGGAGCTCAGCTGGTGTATAAAAGGAGTTAATGATGCTAATGAACTTACATTTACTGCGCCTTTCTTCCTGAAGAGTCCCAAAGGGCATTACAAGCAGATATGATAAATTCACTGCTTGTTCTTAAAGGATACCGAGGAATATTTCTCCTGGCTTTGTATGGAGAAGCAGACAGCAGTCAGCAGATGCACTGCCCTTCTGCATACTCCTGGAAGAGCTATGCATCCTGAAGAAGAAGGTTAAGCAGCATTCGGTTTACATCAGTGATCCTTTAATGGTGAGATAAGAACTGAGTCCTGCATCAGTTTTCCAGTGTCAGCAGTCTGCCTGCTTATAACAGAGACAATTGATTTCTGAACACAAAAAAGGTCCCATAAATTATTGTTCTCTGCTTACGGTTTTGTCACATTTCTCTTATTTCATTTACTGTTCAGATTGTTACAAAGAGCAGCATTGGCCAAATATATATATAGTGTTTTGTAGCTTGTGGCCATGCAGCCCTGCTTGGAATAGAGAAGCTTGTCTTATTTGTATGGAGTGATAAAAGAACTCTTCTGCACCTTTGTCTTGCTGAAACCTTTATATAAAGGGGTGTCAGAGGAACGATATTCCCCAGTGGTTTCCTATCTCATTGGGTCACAGTTCTGTGTGGATTTAGGACTGGCAAATGGCCTCTGCACCTCACTGCAGTGACTTCATTCTGCCATCTGTAAAGGTCCCCTTCACTGCCTCTGCACGGAGTTACTTTGCTGTCAGAATGGTCGCCTGTTTACTACTGCTGCCCTGTTGGGTGCTGAAAGTCAGCGTCTGAAGGTTTGGCTTTCCCAGTTTCTTTCATCTCAAACATTCAATTGCAAATTTGCTGCAATCTGTATAATTTCTGTTTGTTTGTTTGTTTATCTGTGTTTTCATTTGTTTGTTTTGCATATGTCTTTAGTCCTTCAGATCAGTTAGCTATTTCCTGCAGTGAGATCTTCCTTCAGGACAGAGCTCTGCTCTGTCATGTTGCGATGCCGCCCCCGGTTCCGTCAGCTTTCACAGCTCAGAGTGTGCGCCGCTGCTGAAGGAGCCGTGGAGCTGTGACAGCCTTCCCACCAATTCATGCATCAGCCTGGAAACAGCCTCGTGAGCCACCAGCAGACAATTAGATACATAACGCATTGAAGGAAACAGCAACATCTTTTTTTTTCTGTTAGATGGAGAAATGAAAACTAAAATTTGAGATGTTTTTGCAGCCAAAGTTGGTTATAGGAAAACCAATAAATGTGTTCCTACATTAAAGAGAAAAAAAGCAGAATTTGAAAAGTTTCCAAGTCTACATTCTTCTTGTTGGTTTTCTAAGACATTTTAACTCTGATAAAGAAATCAATATGCTTTCAATGCTTCAGTGTGATTTTTTTGTTTGACATCTCCAATAGCCATTAACTGCAGTACTCCCAGCCTGAGCGTGTTGTGGTGCTGCACAGGAAGGGATGAGTGCTGCCTTTTTTCAGTCCTCCTCAGGGCTGCTATGCAGCAGTTCATCAGTGAAGAAGGAAAAGAACAATTAATCAAAAATAATTCCTATTCTTGTTTGGTTTTAAACTACAGTATGCTTGGCTGCCTCACACTACACTCTCTTTCAATATTTAGGCAAATGCAGTAGGACAAATTTTCTCCTTGCATTCAATAAAGTGATCTGCTGACACCATCCTCTTACAACTCACGGAGTTTTCATGTGTATCACCTGGTCAGAAAAAGATGAGTTCAGAGAGAATGTCATTTCTGTGATCCAGTACTATTTCAGACGACCCAAATCCCTCAGTCAGTGGAAAGATTTTACTGTTGAACTTGGTTGCTTATATGGGTGAACTGGGCTCAGTAAATAAATGTTGGAAAGGTTGAAGATGAAATTCAAAAAGAAAATCAAAGTTTGATGATAAAAGTGGGAATTTTTTTGTAATTACTGTTGTGATTCTGCATTTATTGAGGTCCATTAGGAAAGCTTATGATGGCTCTTGAGTATAGATTGCTATTTCTGTCTAGCTTCACATTTAAAATTATAATACTCTCTCTTTTAACCTTTCTCTCCCTCTGAAGCTTGGGTTCTGCTTTCAAAGGTAAGCAGTGGATGCTCACATAGACCAAAGTGATTTGCTTTTAAGGTTATCCTTGTTTTGAATCATAATTACCAGCAAACCTTCTGTTATTATTAGTGATAAAAAGACAAGTGATCTATATCACATGGAAAACTAAAATGTGATTGGTACTTGCATTACTGCTTTTCTGTTCTGTTTTATTCAAAAGGCAGAGCAATATATAGAATATCTAGCAACATTGATTGTTGGAGACAGAAGAAGTCAATATTTTTTTAAAGGTGAATTGCTTGGAGAATAGGTTACATTTATATAGCATGAACCTGGGAGAAAGGAGTATCTATTATTAGTGAATATCCTTGAGAAACCATGGATAAAGCCAGCGAGGGCAAAATCACGAGTCATGCCCATCCACATCAAATCATTCTATTTCGGGATCTCATGTTTGGCATCATCCCTATTATCTGTATCATCTTCACAAGTTTCAATGTATAAAGTATTCAAACAGATAAAAGGTCTCAGTAACCAACGGGGCTAGAGGTAAGATATAAAGACATTTTTTTTCTTTGCCTGAAATTCAATTTTGGGAAAAGAATAAAAACTTTCCTATTTTAGAGTTTATTCAAGATTTTAATTGCAGTCATCAAGAAATGTAAAGGGGCAGTGAAGGTCTTATGAATGTCAAACCTTTGTAGACTTTTCAAACGCTAGCTGGCATCAGCTTTCAACATCACTGATTTTCTACAATATTCACCATGGTGAAATTCTTTTGATCATTGCATTTCAGAAAATTCTTAGATGTTTCATGCTTATTTTGCCACATGATTTATACAAAATATTTTTTTCCTATTCTTTCTGATCTTTTTACAATTGCAGTGTAGAAAAATAGCCATGGTGCTCCTCTTGTTCTTCGTTTCCAAGTTTGAAGATTTCGTCTCATTTGGATTGGCACATAAACCCCGAAAACCACAAACTGGTACTCAGGGCTCCAGGTCACTCCGCATTTGTGATACAGATAGTTGTCAGGAATATTGCTCCAGGCATTGCTTGCACTAGTTTATTATTTAATCAAAATCTAAAGTTCAAAGGAAGTTAAGAGTCCTGAACAGTATGGACTTCTAAGAATTGAAATGAATTAAGAATGAATTTGCTATGTGGGAAGCCATAGCAAATGTTTCAGTGCTGATATGGGAAACCCAATGAAAGATTGAAAGCTCCATTATTTCCAGTGCTAGGAAACTCCAAGTAATGGCAGTAGTTCATAGGTTCAAAAGGTTTTGGAAGCACTGTTATGCTTGGGATGGCCCTGAGTGCCTAATATATCTTCCCCAACACCTGCATCCCAGGAGTGGTCACCTCTTGCATTTCCCCATGAGGTAAAGAAGAGATGGCATGTTGTTATCAAGAGTTGGGTATCACTTTCTACATTTGATTACCAGTTTTTTTCTTGTCTCAGGTTGGCAGAGGCAGATGAATGACATCTCAGNCATTGATAGCTTTTCTGGAATGGAAGTTACCCACCAGAAACCAGAGATGCCACAAATTGATTGCCAGAACTGCACAAGGCCGTAAAATAGCCTCTGCAAACCTTTATTCCAGACTCTTCGCCTGTCCTAAATCCTACACCTCTATAAGTAATTTGTCTCAGTCTGACAACATAGAGTGTGATGTCTGCTTTCAACTACTGCTCTCCAACTCACCATGTTCCTCGCAGAACCTCTGAGATCAGAATGCACACCATCTGAGAAAGCTTCTTTTTAAAGCCTGAAAGACAGTTTCTAGTCCTGGTTGACACAATCCATTTGTCATCTTGGCAAGCTGCTTTGGGCTTTAGGAAACTTACTTAACCTCCTCACTATCGGCTCCCAGGACTAAAATAAAAAATAAAAATGCTGCTTTACAGGACTGTTACACTGAATAGATGTGAAATTTATAGAAGCACAGTAAAACTATTAATTTTGTTTACATCCACACTTCAGGCTTAATTCAGAGTCAAGAAAAATTATCGTAAGCAAAAATCTGTATTAGGTAAAAAGAAAGTATATTCCATACTCCTATCTTTTTTCTACTTCTGTTGCTGAAATGACTGGATATGCTTAAACAAGGACTGGCAAAGGGTTGCAGATTGGTTAATTCCCTTTCCAGAAGATCTGCCAAAGTCATTGCTTTTGTATCATTGCTTACCCTGTATCTCCTGATCCTGAATAACCATGATCAAAGCATACAGAAGACAACTTACAAATAAACACCGTGTAGGAAAACACTTCAGACATGGCTACACAAAGCTAGACTTCTAACTATCTGCAGAGAAGTCACAAAATGTGAAGAACTGCGTAGAGAACTAAAATTGTAAAGGAAAAGCACATCTCCACACATCCTTATGAGTAGAGTAGTTGCCAAAATTTAGAATAATAGAATCATTAAAATTGGAAAAAAGCACTAAGAGCAACTAGTCCATTCATCAACCCACTACCACCATGCTCACAAAACCATGTTCATCAATGCCTTTTTTTGAACACCTTCAGGGACAGTGACTCAACCACCTCCCTGGGCAGTCTGTGCCAATACCTCACCAAAAATTATTCTCTTTCAGATAATAATTTTTTCCTAATATCCAACCTGAACCTTCCCTGGTGCAACTTGAGGCCATTACTTCTCGTCCCATCCATAGGTACCTGGGAGAAAAGGCTGACCCCCACCTCACCACAACCTCTTTTCAAGTAGTTGTAGAGAGCAATAAGGTCTCCTCTCCTCCAGACTAAACAATCCCACAATACTTGTGTTCCTGACACTTCACCAGCTTCGCTGTCCTTAGGACACCCATTTGTTCTACCTCTCTTCTCAGTTAGTGCTTTCAAATTTACTCTACCAGAACAGTATCAGCACCAGAGCCTAATAAAGTTCTTGGTGGAGATAACTTCATCTACTTCAACCATCTTCATCACCTAAAGACCATGCACAGAAGAACTGACTCATTCAAATTCCTTCTTGGTCATGTGTACATTATTCCTCATGCAACTAGAGCTAGGACATAGTCACTTGTAACTATTCTTTAAAACTAAACTGTGATAAAATATCATAGAATCATAGAATGTCTTGGGTTGGAAGGGATCTCAAGGGTCTTCAAGCTCCAACCCCCCTGCCACATGCAGGGCTGTCAACCTCCATATCTAATACTAGACCAGGCTGCCCAGGGACCCATCCAACCCGGCCTTGAACACCTTCAGGCACAGGGCATCCACAGCCTCTCCGGGCTTAAACCATGCGGCTTAAATGGATTTGGTCACAGCAATTCTTTATTAAGCATGGGAAAGCTGCCTTTAAATGCTTTGAAGAGTCCCACTACTGGAAGCTCAACATTTACCTATTCAAATGTACTTGAAGGTATTGTAAAACATTTTCCCCAGAGTTTGTGCAGGTGTTATCACTGGCAACAGATGTTTTGTTGAAATTCTGTACGATACCCATTGAACAGCACGAATAAAAGAATAATTGGCCACCGGAGGCTAAACACTCAAGAAGAACACTCGAGGTTCCTCATTTAATTGAAACTTCTGAGCATAACGCAAAGCATGCTTGAGTTATGTTAAAATGAAGTTATCACCACACTACTTCCTCTAAAAAAATCAGCTGTTCCCAACTGCCCAGTTCTGTGCAGTTGTGAGAGTACAGGCTAGTACAAGAGGGTTCAGCTCAACAAGGCTCCTTGGTGTTTAAAAGGGAGATGAAGTGTTTGGATCTACAGCCCTGGGTGAGACATGTAGGTCCCTGAGCATATGAGGAGGCCTGACATATGAAAAAAAGAGGTGCAGAAAACAAAACAGAGACACTAAAAAGATCAAAACATTGGGTTAACTTACAAGAAAAAACACTGAGAACGGCTTAAAATGTGTCCATCTCCAGGACAATACTAGTAGTATTTCACAAAGATCTGGAAAGTTCCCCTGAAGATCTGGAAAGTTCCCAACTGTCTACAACTTCCTTCTCAAGAAGCTGAGAATTCATTCCCCTCTCATTGCATGAGAACGGAATGAGCCTGCCCACGTGTGTTACACTGGGGAAGGCAGTGTCTGCCATTTGGCTGTACGATGGCACTGCTCGTGGAGCCGTGGCTGCTCAGGGGACAGATCTGCTCCACATCTGCAGTGTTCCCAGCGGTATCAGCATTGATGGTAACACCCGTGAGGTTGGAACTGCACTCAGAAAGTGGCAGACATTGGCTTTAATTCCCACCTCTATCTCTGCAGGGTCAAATCATAGAATCATAGAAATATTTTAGTTGGGAGGGACCCTTAAATGTCATCTAGTCCAAATCCACTGCATCAAGCAGTGTTTTCTTCTACTTACTGCTCCCAGGGTGACAAATATATTTTACATGTGTATTATACTTAATGTCTAATGAACAAAATATGTACAATTCTGTGAGTGACGTGGTACCTCAAGGCTCTCTCTATTCAATTGTGTGCCTCAGATACAAATTAATTAGATTTCCTCTGGAAAGAGGAGAATGGCTGAACTTTTAGACCCCAGTAATAATCAAGCCTCAGACAGGCACCATTGGGCTGGTCCATCATCAGTGGATGGCTGACAGTTCTTGAATAAAAGTTCTGCTGTGGGCATCTGAGGAACTTCAAAGTGAAAACTAAGATGTCATTAGAGAATAAAGAGGAGTTAGTAGCTGCCCGATACCTTCAGGATTACAGCTACATTTCACAGCTACATTTCAGCTCAGGTAATTCAGAAGGGTTGGGAGGGGAAAGTGCTGAAATACTAAACTTAGACTGCTACTTTAAATAACGTGGTTACACTTTAACTGAAGCAGGAGCTACTCATCTACTGGATAACACAGCAGCCCAAGAACTGAATTCAGAGCACTCAGGAGCTCCTGCCCGAAGCTCCTATCAGCATTCTCAACAAATACGTATTTCATTTTCACTTCTTCCCAAACACAGGTCAATGGAGTGTACTCTGAGCTTTCCAGATCACGGCAGAGATACACTACCAGCCTCAGTTCCTCTGAGTACAGCACAGCTCCACCCTTTGTCCAGAACTGCAAGTAACAGAGTGCATCACACAGAACAGAAGTGATGGCAGCGTAGCAGCTGCACACTCTTTCTGAACACTTACTTAAAACTATCAGTTGGCAGCTGTACCAACATACTGTGGAGACTGATATTCTATGTATTAATAGCAAGGTTATGTTTTTCTTCCCTTTTTCACACCTCTAATATCGCATTTGTACTACAAGAATCAACAGTTACTTCCTCAGCTTCCAGTGAGAGAATAATGCTGAGCAGAAGGATTTGGGCAAAGAGCATTCCGGGCTCCCACTCCACCTCACCCTTCAGCTCCAGCACACGAATCAAACCCTCCTCTAACCTATCCCAAGTCACTCCCTGAATCATTTCACTTTAAGGAAAAAAGAAAAAAAAAAGAGAAAAAGAGAAAAAAAAAAAGAGAAAAAGAGA
>JACDJE010000313.1:891953-941786 GCA_016647715.1 Pavo muticus
CTGTGCAACAGTATACTGCAAACCATGAGAAATGGCACAGGTTCCATTGTTTATATTATTTAAAGATGAATTGGACAGACCTCTCAATTATACAAGGAGCAAGTAGAGAGCAGTGAGTATGCTCTAGCTTTAGTAACCATAATTCTATGCATAAATAGAAATTTGTAGTATCATGAAATATAATTTCCTATCATTTTATCCTGTTTATAATTAAATTTCCTGAAAACAAATTTGCAAGAAGACTATATACATTTTGGCCTAATCCTGTTTTGAATAAATTCAACTTCAGTTCAAATTCAAAGCAGAACTCTCATTAACTTCAATCAGAGAAGGATTAGGAGCTCTGCTGCATTCTAATTCACTTATTTTCTTGGGCTTGTGTGCTTCTGTTATGCTGGAAATGTGTTGAAGCAAAAGAAAAGAAACTGTTAAAATAATATTCCTAATAAATTTAAAGAATGCTTACTTTTGTCATGAGTAAGCCACATGTCTGTGCAATTAACTGGGAAATCTAGGGTAATATTAAGCTGTTCACCATAATTTCTGCTTACTCAAATTTGATGGATAATGACATATTTAAATTTCATGTTGGTACATTTCAAGAATACACAGACTTCCACCATAGTTTTGAATCATTCCTGTTTATGCATCTCTTGCAAAAAGTTCTGCAAAGATAGATAGCAAAATTATGTGCAATTATTTGAATGCATTGTTAATTTCTAAATTTTTAATATTTCTAAAATTGAATATCAGTGAAAAATATTAGGAACTTGGGAACTGAACTGCCAAGCATTGCCCTAGTCGCATAATTCTTTGAAGCAGCTTCCTAGAAGATGGAATGAAGATACAATATCTTATTAATTAACCTTCAATGGCAGGAATAATTGATAGTGGCTGAACAGTACTGTAAACATTTTTAATGGGCAAATCTATTGATATAGGGAGTTAAACTGTTGGACAGTGTTCAAAGAAAGCTTGGTAAATACCAGCAAAAAATAAAAACAGCTATAGAAAAATCACAGCTATAGGGAAATCTTTAGGAACAGCGCTAACATTAGCTAATGAAAGATGATTTCCACATATCACTTCTGAGAGTCACATTTCCAAATCCGAGACTAGTGACTTTGTTTGAAAAACATTTGGGCGCGTGTGAAGATTTCTTTAGAGTGACAGCAAAGCCTTTTGCCAGTATGTCCAGCTCAAATAACAGAAGGGTCTGGGACCGAGCTCTCAACAATTATGGGAGAGAGGGAAATATTTGAGACTCAGAAATGAAGAGAGATTCAAATAAACCATCAGAACAGAAGAAAATCTGCATTTTTGTACATTAATGTTTTCTTTCTCTGCTCTTGTTTTAATGCAGCAATGTGAGCATCTCCCCCCCACTCCCTAACACACACACTTTTATTGTTTCAGCAATCCATTACAAACGGGCAGTTATACAGTAGATAAGACATTAAACTCTGCAGCTGTTAGGCTGGCCTAATGAAAGAAGACATGTCTACCATGAACAAACATAACCTACGGGGCTCCTGTCACATTAATTGACCAGAAACTTGGAAGCTTAAGACAGCGAAATAGAGCAAGAGAAAACAACTAAGAACAGTGGAAGTCAGCTTTGAAAATTCTCCCATGGATTCACTGATCAAACAAGATTAAAAAAAAAGCTAGCGCATCCCTGGAATAGGCAATGTTTTCCTGTTTTCTATAGATTAATGGAGTTAGAGATGACATGGGAAAGCCTACAAAAAACAGCCAAACAAAAAAGCACTCCCAAGCAGATGAACAGGGATTCACTCCAGCTGACTTGTTGAAAGGCAGTGCAGCAATGTAAGGGGGCTCTAATTACTTACCCGCCTTCATTCTCTCTGCATTGCAGAGTATGAATAATAGCCAGCAAAATCAATGGCTGCTGCTCTCCACCTATGTGGGCAAGAACGGGGGCACACATTCTGCACGTTCTACAGTTTCAGTTTATGGGTGTTTCTTCATAGCAGTCATACTAAAAATTAGGTCTAAGCTGAAAATGTGATAGAAGACACAGAAGTCTCCCTTTTTTATCTGTTACTTTGCCCTGAAATAATCACAGAATAATGGTGATGAGGACAAATTAAAAGGACAGATTAACAAATCCTGAAACAGTGTAAAGCTGCATGGCGTTTAATGGTGCTCTTCTTGTTGTAACAGATGAGTGTCTGATACACAGTTGCAGCCTTAATTCCAACAACCTGGCAGGAAATGAAGCAAGGCAAGGTTGAGTAAGGCTCAGTAGCTTTGGATGGTTGCTTAGTTGTATGATTTATTTCCATACAGTCCCTATGAAGATTCTCCTTCATGCTCTCGACATTTGGGGTGACATCGGTTTACATTCTTCTCTTACTAGACAGTATCAAAAAGGTCCTCAGATATCTAACCAGGTATCTGCTCTTAGAAGGTGGGTGGGAAATAACCTCAACTGAGCGGGGCAGAGGACAGCTATGTAAGGGAATACCAGCCACAGCACACGCACAAAAGAAGGCACTGTTATTACAAGAGTCTCTTAATATTCTGGTTCCTTTGACAGTACTGACAGGGATGTCACTGGGCACAGCGGTGCTCCTTTGAGACACTGCATAAACCTTCAGTCATTAGCTGATCAGCTGTTAGTCAACTGTGTCAAATCTCATTTGGGGAACTGAGGCCAGAGAGAGCAACAGTAAACTCATGAAATGCTCAGCATAATTGCATCAGTTCTCTCCGTCCCTCCAACGTTCCCCTTTCGTGAGCTTTAACAATTATCAAAATGTTCCCAGGCCTTCCCTGGGCTGTCCTAGTTCTTCTCCTGGCTGTGGTCCCACAGCATTTGGCCCTAGGAGCAGAGCCTCGGCTGCCCAGGGGAGCAGCAAGAGTTTTGCACGGTGAGCAATGCCAGTGCAAAAAAGACTCTGAATTCTCTCTCACTAATATCCGTTTGACAAGATAAAGGTAACAAAAACAAGATCAGAAAAGATGACTTGAGTGAAAAAGTTGAAGAAGAACCAATTCTGTGAGTTAATAAAAAAAAAAAAAGTCACTCAGTCTAGCAAGGTGAAGTCCAAGAAGTGATATTGCTGATATCTACAAATAAGTCTGTGCAGAGATACAAAAGTTGCTTTAGCTGAAGGACAAATTGATATAACAGAATGGAAATCAACTAACTATGAGCAACTCAAGGAAATGAGAGTGACCATGAATCAACCAAAACATGATGTTCTGGAGCACTGCCTTCTGACAGAGAACTGAGTGGAAACAGTGTAGGCTGAGTTTTATGGAGCCACGTAGTTATAGCCAGATAGCCAGGGAGTTATGAGAAATGGCTGCTTTTACCAGCTGAAGCTGGATTTTCTTTGTTACACGGCAGAATGAGTACCCAAACATTTCTGCATCAAAAATACAGAAGTTAAACTGCAGAAAAGTTTGACAGCCATGACTAGCTCAGCTGTTTCTCAGCTCTCGGTGACACTCCCTAAACTCTTTCCACCCATTCCTGTTATATCACTTAAACTTTTTTTTTTTTTTAACCAAGTCATTACTGTCTATAGTCTTATTATGGCTGGTTCTACATCCAAACCAAATGTCACTGCTTTAGAGTACGTTAATGCAGTACATCATGGTGACTCTTGGAAAGTTATCAGTTTTGCCTAACATAAATAAACAAAGTTAGCACTGACAATATTTTTCTTGTACTACTCTACACTTGCAATAGAGAGTCCTATACTAAGACTGGACAATAACAACATAAGCAAGAATCTGGAAACTGCTATCATGAAGATGTTCCACACATGGAAAAATGGGTACAATATGGCTGTTTTCTTTCCAGTAATTCTAACATTCATATCAGGAAAGTATAAAGCACGTATGCTTTGTGTGTTTCCTACCCTTCTCAATAGCCTAAGAGTAATATTCAGAATTAACTTCCATGAGCAGTTCTTGAATTCTGTTGGAAATAAAAGCCGACCAGATTGTCAGGGCAGTGGAAATAGCTATTAGACTACACCATATGCTGATCCAGAGGGCTGGAAAAAAAATCACAAAACACATTTTTTTGTCCATTTTTCTATTTGAAATCTACCCTGCTACCATACAAGTAAATTTAATTTACTTTTTATTACTATTATTTTAAGAAAGAAAAGAGCACTGTTCTCCGCTGAGGATCACATTCTCATCGCTCTACACAAGGGACATCTGTACTAACTTCTAATATTAACAGCATGGAGCTACTGCTAAAAATCTGCCTCCTCTTTGCAGGAAAAGTCTGGTCATATGGAGAAATGACAGCCCTATGCTCATCCTACAGTCAATGGTGCTGGGATGGCAGATGCTGTTTTTTTCTCTCCACACATACGTAACTTAAATATTACTGACCTAATTTAAAACCTAGTCTGACACAAATTCATTTCCATGCTGAAATGCCACATGCAAAATTTAAGACAAAAGCAAAATTTTACGGACAATTTATGACTCCCTAAGGACAAGGTTTGTAGAGGAGAGAAAGGTTGACAGAGCAGCAGCTATCACCGTGCTGCTAATGCCTAAGGGGCACAGATATACTAGCACTTCTGTCTTAAAAAAATATTTATTGTGTGATAAGTGCTGAAGGTATTCTGCTCAGTAAGAGATACATGCAGCCATTGCTCTGGAAAACCTCCAGTATGAAGCTTTGAAACTACAGATTTCTATGTGGATCTTCATCTGTGACCCAGAGGACTTTCTGGAGGTTCAAGAGACTGACTCCAAGTAAGTCAAAGAAGAGACATAAAGATACAGAACAAACGGCTCAGACCGGACGGATTAATACATAGCTTTTAAAAACTCCCATTACAAATTGGAAACTTAAAATAAGGATGTCTTCTGACAGCTTTGGAACAGACAAAGAATGGCCTCTTCCTTTGTGCTGCTCATTCACCTCTAGCAAATAAAAGAGAGAAAGGGGAAAAAACCTCACCTCAAAATTGCCCTCAAAGGGTCGGCTCCAGGGAAGGGAAAAAANTTTTAAGAAGAAGAAATCCACTCTCCACGTTTTTCAGTCCCTCACATTTATTGTCAGCAAACCTCTGGCAAAAGAATGCCTTTCTTCTCTGCAGTGGGACTCAGTGCAACCAGCAGAAGGTATATACACAGGGACTGAGGACATAACCTCAATGTAAAACCAGTAACAAATCAGAAAGAAATACATGACAAAATTTAGCAAGAAAGGAGACCTTCCTTCTTATGAAGTACAAAATAACTCAGGTTTTATATACTTCTAGGTCAAGAAGGAAAGTTTCAATGAGGCACATTGGATCTTTATAATATGTGTTAAAAATCCACTCATGTAAACCTAATGCTGTTATAACCATCTTCCTTAAACACTCTAATTATAGTCTCCAAGCGTAAGTACATGAATGGCAAATTAAATAAAACCATTTAAATTATTTTATGCAAAGTAAAGATTTCGTACTTATTAAAGGAATTTAATACTAGAGGTGATCCTTGTTGAATGCAGATTGACAAGGAAGTTAAAGAATAAAACCTCATTTATTTTTATGCTACTTTATAAATTTTTCAAAGTCCAAGCTCTCCCACAATAGTGTACAGTAATTGGATTAAAATCACCTTCAAATACTCTCCACCACATCTTTTACATTAAACATCCTGCAAAACCCACAGTGTCCATATAATCATTTTACAGTGATTATCAAAACAATCATGAAATTAAATAAAAGTGGACAGACACAGACCCTTCTCCCCAAATAATGAAATCCTAGCACCATACAAAATATCATGATTTAAAACCAAGTACTAAGCTCTCCTTCTCTCCCTTTCTTTCATTTTAATAACCAGACAAATTATATTGCAGAGCATGACTGTTAGTATGCAGATTGGTTTCCAGAGTAGTTTTCAATAATCCTTCCAGACAGAAAAACATGAAGTTTCAGGGAAGAAAAGAAAGAAGAAAGAAAGAAAAAAGATAAAAAAAATGAAGTCCTAATGTCGATTAACAGTGAGTCCCCACAGAGGCAAAAGTAGACATTTCACGGCGGATGGTGCTGAACGGGGAGAGCTCCAGCTCTGTGGTGTACTCATTGTCGTTGTCATCACTTGTCACTGTTGAAGATTTCTGGATGCATTCATCACAGCAGCAACAGCAACACTCCATAAAGGCCCGGCTAAAAGGTTTACAGAGACAGAAAAGGAGGACTGGTGTAACACAGGATTTAAAGAACAAGAGGAACTGGCTAATGAGATGGAGGAGATCCATAGTCTGGCGAGAGACCCCTGTGGCCATGTAGGCAGTCACGATGTTGCAGATGTTTTCAGGAATTATGCAAAACCCATATAAAATGGTCAAAGCTACCACTGTGCAGTTCATCTGACTTTCCAGCTGAATTTGTCGCTTGTTCCCTCTTGTGCAAGCCTTTTCCGCCCTCCTGATTTTCCTTGCTGTTACCAGGGAGCAGGTAATAGTGAAAAGAGTCGGCAAACAAAAATAGCAGCCAAAGTACCACCAGAGTCTTGCCCCATCGTATGTAAGAGCCAGCACATAGATGGTGTCGGGCAGTGCAGTGGAAATCTTCACCACGCAGCGCTCCCCAGGCGGGCTGCCGCTGTACTCAGGGTCCTCCTTGGTCAGCTGGCGCAGCACCACCTCCGGCAGTGCCAGCAGCAGGGCCCCCACCCAAATGACGGCCAGCTTGGCTGTTGTCGAGGTGCAGTTCTCGATCATCTCATAGTACATCTGCACGTTGGTGGCAGCGCGGAACCGGTCGATGCAGAGGGCGCAAAGCGTGAACGTCGTGACTCCGAGGGAGGCCACCTGCAAAGAGAAAAAGTAAGGCCAGTTAATACAGGTGCTGCCTGAAAAAAGAATAAAAAGGACAGCTACAAGGCTACATTCCATTAGGCCTTGGAGAGAGGAAAAACTTTGTCTCTTTCAAAATCCACTTGGTCCACTAACAACAGCAGTCTTCTTGAAGATGGAAGATGAAGTCCTGAGTTTGCTCAGGAAAAAAAGAGGAAAAAAGAGGAAAAAAATGTACATTGGATTTTTTTTTTTTTTTTTNAGAGAGAGAGAGAGAGAGAGAAAGGCATCAGTGAGGAAGCGGTAATTCTCTGGAGAGAATATGAGAAAAGAAGGACAGCCTAAAGAACAAAATGATGTGAGAGCCTCCAGGGGAGGTATAGACACAGCCTCACGCCTTTAGAGCAGAGAGGAGAAAATCTGTTGCTAGACTCTGTTGTTATCTTCCAGTGTTGTGGTCTCCTTCACCTCACACCATGTGTGGCCCTTGGGCTTATTCTTTAGTTTGAAATGCCAGAATGTATTTGCTTATAAACACTTAAAACCTTGTGTTGGCTCCATGTGCTGAGGATTTTCTCCCTCCCTGTTCCACATGAAATTACTGAACATGCTGCCTAAACATACATTCACTTTCGTGTCTAATGAAGTGCACTCCATACCCTCATATGTATGCTGCTCTTCATTCCTATTGCTAAGTCTGGGTCACTACTTTGCCCATATGAGATATTTGTTTTTCTGCATTGGGCTGTCCTTTCACTAATGAAGTAGCCTTATGCTGTCTTCTCTCTCTATTTTTTCTGTTTTTAAGTTCTGCTCAGTTTAGAGTTTCTCCAACTGTAATTTCATCTGCAGAACTCATTTACATGCTATTTACCTTTCCTTCCAGCTTATTAATGAAGTTATTACAACAAGAAACAACTTTATACCTTGCAGTAGACCCACTGCACACCTCCCAACAACACAGCACAACCCACTGTCATTTCTCATCAGCCTGACTTTGTGATCCTTCAACCTGTTTTCAATTTACATGACAGTGCTTATGTCCAAAGCAATTTGAATTCATTTTGGGAGATTTAGTGAGACTGTATTAAATCCTTTATTAAAATCATGCTGTGTATCCTTCATCCAGGATTTCTGCAGTTCTATCAAAAAAGCAATCACGTTTCCTTGGCACGACATGTTCCTTATGAACCCATGCTGCTTATTGTTTATAGTTCCATTATCCTTTGAATGTTTAGTAAAGTGTTTTGTTGGATTTTTTTTTCTCCTTATTTTCTTTTTCCCCTCAGCACTTGTTCTGTTCTTTCTCAAAACAAAGTACGCTTGGAATTAGAATCCTTGTTTAGTAAACCACTCTTCTTTTCTTTGTTGATGTTTGAGGCTATACTTGCTATGCTATGTAACTTTTCAGAAATAATTTTCAAGGGCTTTGTATTTTCATGTGCGCTCAGGGATGCCTTTAACTTGGGCTATTTGGATGGATGCTGCTGTTTTCTATATTTCTGAACTATGAATAGCAAATTTCTACTGTTTGCTTTCCATCAACCTTCTGCTTTCAATAAGGACAAATAATAAATAAATGTATGTGGAAATTATGAGTTTTGCTTGCCGCTCCCATACCAAAGTAGCCCTACTTTGAGACAACGTTTGCATTTATTTTATATGTTTTAACAATCCCCTTAGGTATCATAAACTTCTTCTTGGCTTTATTCTGAAAGCTGTTGAGCATTTTGACCTCAGTCTAACAAAACACACAAGAATATATTTACTTTTAATCACCAAAGTCATCAGCTTTCTTTGGAAATCTTCATAGATTCAGGTTAAGCACAAGATTTTATGCTTTGCTCTTGCTCATACAAATAATCTTTTACAGTTCATCTTCTCCCTGAATACTAGCTCACTATATATATTTTGTTTGCTTTCTTCTTTATAGGTAAATACATTGCCTTGGGGAGAAGAGTAATTTAGAAATCTATGATATTTCATACACATTCTCCCTTTTGTGTCCTCTTTGTTCTAAGTTATCCTCAGATCCAGAGTGTGTTAAAGTTGGTGAGAATATTCCCAATCAGTGCAATTAATTTGGATCAGTCCCTTAGCTGTCAAATTTCATATATTGTTTTAACTTGTGGTCCTCTTTTCTATTCCTTTCTCTCTCTCTCTCTCTCTCTCTCTCTTGTTTTATATCCCACAGCAAATTGATAGCTTCTGAAGGTTTGCAATTACTCCTACTATAGAGTTACTAACTGCATCTCAGCAGCTGGAGTGTTACTTACAGTGCATTTTCATGTTATGCTCTTATGAGGGACGTATCTATTACCTCTTTTAGAGGTAGCTTGATTTTCTTGATTTTCTATATTTGCACAATTTTCTGTATTTGTTTCACAGGCAAAAATTCTCTCCTTCCTTAGCACTGATAGAATTCATCACCATGTCTTAATAAGGACTAGTATGAAGTCTCTGATAGTGTCAGAAAGTCACTAAGGAGAAGAGGCAGCCAGGGATGCCAGCTCTTCTGTCATTGGTCTTATGATTCGCAGATGTCCAGGGCCACACAAGGCTTCTGAGAGTGCTGGCAAGTACTGCTTGTGGTCATGTTATATTAGGCTATGCTTTTTTTTCTACCTAAATCACATCAGCACTATTTCTGTACCTCAGCCTGCTGCATGAGCTGGTATATTCTTCCCTTAAAATTGTCTGTGAATACCCTACATTAAGCACATGCCATCATTACCAGGATTTCTCTGTCAAATGATCTATAATCAGAAGGTACTTGTTAGCTGTGTCCATTAATAGATTGCAGATACCTTTTACAAGACACATATCTTGACACTGAGAGTGCTGTCGTTCTCTGCACCAGAAATGCCTTCTCTGGAGCAGTGGATAAATGACCAATACAATGTCCAGATCTTCGGCTGCAGCTGTTCTTTGCTAATTAGGCCAGAGGAGACACATGGAGTAATAGCAAACTATCTTTTAACTACCTTGATTCTAAAGCTTTTAAACACAGCTTTTTGGGTCAGGGCTGCTCACAGAGGCGTGCTGAGGAGTGGTGTCTGCAGCCCTTTCCTCCTGAGGGGCTCACAGAGCCTTCCTCCAAGGCATTTGGCAAGCAACAATTTTCTTAATTCGGGAAAATCTCACTTGCTTTGTTTTATCTGCTTTTCAATGTGTACTTCATAGCATAAAAAATCAGGAGAAAAAGGCCAAGAATCTGGTTTGGTGGCTATAAAGAGCTTTAGAAATGCATAACTGACCTCCCAAAGAACTTAATTCCATGGAACTATGAAGAACAGAGGAAGCGATACGCCTTGCAGAAGGAGCATATATTACTGGGGTGTTTAAAATTGCTTTAAAAATAATAAAACAAAATCCATTAGATAACCTTGAATCCCTTCTTATATGACTATGAATGGAAAGAAAGTTAATGGCATTTATTTTTCTCCCTGGTTTTACTTACAGGCTGTAAGTTCAGAATTATTTTAGTCTAATTTATGAAAGAAATGTTATCTGTTTTGATATGCTCATTTTTTGCTCTTAGCAGCCACTGTCAAACTGCATTTCATGCGGGTGTTGTCAATAAGGGCGAGGGAGAGCTGGCTGGCTGCAGTGAGACATACACATGTGCATACGTGCATCATTTAGCTTTACTGTGAGCAAAGATTTCTGCCATGTCCCCTCCAACACTGCAACAGCAACAGTTTCTGTGAAGAGTTTTAGGAACATATTTAACAAATATTTTAACCAGGCAAAGGCTGTGCTGTGATATTTGTGAGGATCCTGATGCTATGCTGGCAGGGAAGGCGCCAGCTTGTTAGCGATGGGGCTCCCGCCTTCGTTGAGGGCTTTGGATTAATGATTTCAGACAGACAGATGTGAGTCTCAGGCCGTGCGTGGGGGAAGGGCTTTCTCCTCGGAGGCCATGCAGTGCTCTTGGTGATGGAGCAGTGCAAAGGAAGGCTGGCATGGCAAAACGAAGGGCAGAATATAAATATTGCAGTTACTTTGTGTGGAGAAGTAATGCATGGCAGCTAGTTTGAGTCCATCCAAAACCCTGTGCTTTCTTTATGTTTGCTGTGTAAATCTTAAGCTAAAAAAATTTTCCAGCATATGCATGCAGCAATGTTACTAACACACGGCTGTTAATGGAGCTGAGCTTCCCCTGAGCCAACGCTACGGAAGAACTGATTTCTTTGGGGTAGAACATTTTATTATAAAACACCAGATCTGTCATAGCAGATCCATCAAGATTATCCCCTGCACAGTAGCTTTCCTGCTACGCTATCAAAAATAAATAATATCAAGTAAAATCTAAACATCTTCATCAAGCACTTATAAATTAGGGGACTCCCTTCGGGGGACTAGTTGCACTATGTGCATTTTATCATAAAATATTCACATATTCTGTGACATCTGCATACTACAAGAGAGTATAATATTAAACAGCGTTTGGAATGCAATTGCAAACATAGAAGAACAAATAGAAATGTTACACAGTATTTCATACTGTGGTTATAAAATTATTATGGGAATATAAAAGCTCATAACACTAACATCCTGAAATATAGTTATAGACTTTTTTGGGGTACAGATTGCATATTCCAATTTAATATCCATTACATTTGTATAATAATGCATATTGTAAATACGCATATGCAAACATGCTGTTCCACACAAGTGCATGCTATGCCATAGATGATTTGCTAAGATGTATTTATCACTCTTTCTATTCTGTGCTGTACATTAGTATTAAAACCAAGAAGGCAGAGGTATATTTTCACTCTAAATTCATAACTATTTGAATGGATAAACAGGAACAATGTGATGTAGAAGGGATTTTATTCTGGAAGGCTGTCAAGGTTAAGCTCTCTGGCTGACTTCATATTCAAAGGCGAAACTTTGAACAGTGGGTGGTGTATGAGCACAGAGGCAAACCAGCATAGAGCTCAGCAAGTAGTTCTTAAATATAGCCCAAGTAAAGCCTGGTGAAAGATTTAGAAATAATAAGCAGCAGCTGAAGCAATAAATAAATAAATAAATAAATAAATTGCTGGGTGGACATAATGTGTCACAATAGCCCATCACATTGAGATAATGTACAGCTGCAATGACGTCAGCTGCCCTACCAAGAGTCCTGTGACAGGGCCTTAGAATAATGCAACTGAATAAAAATAATAAAAAAGACTCCATTAGCACACACAGCATGGTGATAGACTGGGGACTTTTGAGCATCCTCTTGAGGCAGATGACCTCTGCTGAGAGCAAGGACTTTCTCAGGTTCTGGGGACGGATAACTGCTGATTCATTCAGATAGCAGTATCTTTCAAAATTTCCCTAAAAGCAAGCCCCCCATCTACAAGGCCATAAAAGCACAGCTTTCTTCATCAGTGTAATGGTGGTATTCTGTGCTGTGTTTAGTAATGATCTCACTAAGAGACTTCATATTTACAGCACGGGAAATGGGAAAGGAAGAAAGCCCTGAAAGGTACCACATTTCAAATTCTTTTACTATGATACACAGTAACCCAGCAAAGCCAGTTATCCTCCCCCTTTCTTAGACAGCTACAAATGGAAGGATATTCTGGGTAAGGCCTTGAGAGATACAGGCTCCGAGAGACTTCTTCTAGTGTGTCCTCAAGGAAATGCTTCAGCTGGCCACTCTTTAGTGCCCATTACTGACAGAAGAGGATCACACTTTCTGGTTTTATTGACTTGGTATTTCTAGGCTCTTAGGGCTGTGACTGATTTGCAGCAAAGCACCTATAAAATGTTAAACACACGATGTCCCCGTGCTGTTTGCGCCTGTGTGCACTGCCAAACTGCGAGTCAGACCACTGGAGAACAGCTTTAGAAACATCAGCAATTTCCTTTGGTTGCTAAAATGAAATGTTACTGGTTAGAAATATAGTTTATTTTGAAAAGAAAACAAAAGCAAAACTAAACTTTTCTAAGGACAGCACAGGTAGAAGCATCTATAATCAGTGCTGCCTTTAACCGTCATTACGGAGTTTTTCATTTTCCTAGAAATTGGCCAACTGGGATTAATTGCATCAGGATGAATTTTTAGGCTGTTTTCTTAGAAAATGTCTGGGCAGAGTATTAAGCAAACAATCTTGTTCTGATCATTACAAAGTGCTGACACCTGTTTCTTTTGGAAGCTTTCTTGCAGAAGCTTGAAATACATTGAAGAAAAGCAAAGAAAGGTCCCTTTCTGTTGTTTCCCTGCAATGTTGTTCCACCTGCTCTGTGTTTTATCCCTACAGGATGCCTAGTGCACGTCCTGTTTCCACTGCAGATGCTGTAGCACTCTCACCAAGCCATACATAAGCCAGCACCGCTGTTTGTGCTTTGAACCTGAGCGAACAGCACCAGGAAAGGAGAGAGTACAGGAGTTCATCAGGGAAATCAGGAGTTGGGACTGAACAGAGGAGGACAAGAGAGAGGATGAGATTGAGGGAATGACAAATCATGAGTTGGGAGCAGAGGGTGGAAAACTGGGATTTGACAAAAGAAAGAGAAGGTGGAGAAGACATGGAAGAAGGCTGGGATGAGACTGGGCAAAAATCTCTAGAATCTGGAGAAGGGCTCAGGAATCCCAAATCTTGGCAGCCTTTTGCTGTCCAAAATGTTGCTCTTAAACATCCTGAAAGCATTACAGAGGATAATGGTCTTCTGCTGCTGCCTGCCCTTTCAGGCCAGAGAACTGCCAGGAGTACTGCTGTTTCCAGTCAAGGCTCTTTCAGGGGAATTCACCCTCTAAGCATTTTAGTCCCAGAAATACTGTTGATAATATTAAGAGAATTTATAAGTTGCATGCTCAGAAGATATCTGAATGAAGGCTACTTGCCCACTCTTAGCCACGTCCAGCCTACGCATTATTGAGCTCCTTAATGGACTTACAACAAAGCTAGCCTGGTTATTGTGTCAACAGCATTACACATTTCTTGTGGAATTCCAACCTTGAGATTTGAAAAGACTCTTTCCAAACTGGTTGCACACTTAAATGTGCATTTCCAGAATGAACTGCTTACCTAAATGATGACTGCCCATCCCTGGGTTTGCCAAGCCATTTGTTCCACCAGTCCATGTCTGATGGTAGGTCATTTCTGGAGTTCTGAGGAGGAATCTTGACCTTTCTAAAAGAGGTCCCACTTTGGACATGGGGCCAATTTATAGCACTCACAGAGATTTGGTTTTGTGAAAATTCTGATCAGGAAATGCTGGGATCATATGTTTACAGGATTGCTCAAATCAAACCAGTTCAACTGACTTTTATTCTGCTTTCCAGACCTTTCTCTGTGAGACAGAGCATGCAGAAGAGGAACCCCAAGGGAGCTGGAGAGTGAGTTTTGAGCAAACAGGTGACATGTATGAACAAAAGCCACCTGTCACAGTGAACAAGAAAAATTGTAACAACGTAAACAATATGGCACAACATAAATGTGGAGTGCAGTAGAGGGGTGCACACACCTATGCTGAATGCTGAATGGCCACATCTTCAGGAGGAAGATGGGGTGGTATAATTCATTACTTGCACTTTCAGACAGGGAAATTACCAGATAATGGCAAAAAAGTGGGGTCAGGTTGTCATTTCTCAGTCCACAACCATGCAGTTAAATGAGCTGGGACACCAAGCACAGAGGACAATTAAGAGAACAAAAGATCTGCTGCTGTTCTGTGTAAAACTTCTACCGAGCTACAGAGGAGAAAGAGGAACTGCTGAGCCTTATCCCATCACCTGGGGGCACCAGGGGAAGTTCAGGTTGGACATTAGGAAAAATTTATTCTCTGAAAGAGTGGCCAGGCACCAGAATGGGCTGCCCAGGGAGGTTGTGGAGATACTGTCCCTGGACATGTTCAAGAAACTTTTAGATGTTGTACCGAGGAATATGGTTTAGTGGGGAAATATTGGTGGTAGGTGTACAGTTGGACTTGGAGGTTTTTTTCCAACCTTGGTGATTCTATGATTTGATGATTCTATGATAAGGGCAGGACCTTGTGCACAGTGATCTCCCGGCAGGACTGTGTTTGGAGTCCTCCCCTCACACATATGCACGCATTCAGACATAGACATGGCTGCCTTGAGTATTCTGCCCTGAGGTATCCTGTCAGGAAATTACACTGCACATCTGCTGGTAGCAACAGCAGAAATGTCCATCACTGAATTTAGGACAGGACTGCAAATACTCAGTTAGCAGCTTCCCCTCAAGGACTGGCAGCTCCCCTAACTCTGTGCCTGCTGGACAAGGGAATACACACCAAGTCCTGTGAAACATAAAATCTTGTCCCTTCTAAATAAAATGCTTTTCCATCTTCTCCCTATCTGCTGCTTAAGATCTTTTTCTTCTATCTCCATGATTGGTACTCATGGGAAGAGAGGGAAGAGTATTGACAGCAAGAAGAAGCAGGGGCCTGGCAGCAATGAGAGCTGTTTAAAAATCCTGATGCTGAAATCCCCTGCAGCCCTTCCCTGGAATGATATGCAGGATAACATAATGAGGGCTGGCTGTTATTTTAGAGACTAGCCAGCTAAATGAGTGACCACCCTATCAATCTAATTCATTATGGTGTCTGACTGCTGCTTTTTGATATATTTCTATCCACATGTTCTAGAGTGCCCTTTATATCAGACTGACATAGACTAATAGCTTGGTAGATTATCAGAGCAAGCAGACAACAACAGAGAAAATTATTGGGGCCTATTAATATGAGAATGCTTACTATTACGCTAATTGTATATTCACAAAAGAGCCAGAGGGCAATAACACAGTACCTGCACTTCACAAAGTGTTTCAGCTGATGTTATTACAGATTCAACTTGAATTCACACTTTTCAACGCACTTCTGATTTTTTACTTTTTTGATTGACAGCAAATTTCTGAAAATACATTTGATGATGCATCTTGGTGCCATCTGTGCAGGGTCTGCAGTAATTTGTTATCCTAGGGAGTAATTGTTGAGTTGGATGACCTGGCTCAGTCTGTCATTTCATTAACATGTGCCCTAGTGTTTCATATTTTAAAGTCAGTGCTGACCACACACAAATAAGAATGTTACATTGCCCCTGTAGAAATATGTCTTTTATATTTCTACTACTGGGACATTTTGTGTCACTCACGGATGCTGGTACTTAGCTCAGTGTGACTGAGACCCGAAGTTTTTAGTTTTTCTTGCTGGTTTCCCTTGCTGCATACGATCACAAGAAGTGTAGGAATGCCCATTTTTATCCTGTTGCCCAAATATTTCTGAAATCTTCACATTCAGATATTGTAAGGGAGGATTTCACAAAGCACTCTTGTCCTAAGCTGCTGTGGTGGGATACTACTCTAGCATCTCTACAGCTGTGGCCTGGAGAAAGACCTTCAGAAAACCTCTCATTTATTCTCCAACAATGAGGCAGGATAAAAGATGGTTATCTCCACTAGACATCTGTGTATTTCATTTCTAAAACTGTCCAGCAAACATCTCACATTCTGTGTTTGCAACCTCAGAAAGCACAGGATTTTTACTTTACATTAAGTTGTCAAAGGAACTTGTGCTGGATAGCTTGAAGACAATGACTAAGCAAGGACACCAGTCCTGAAGCAATATAATATACCTGTAGAAAACTCTTTCCACCTCACACACAATTTTTTATGAGGCTACAGTCAGATGGAAGGAGATAACCTCTCTCTTAACAAGCAACCAAGGATGTTCAAAGGCTGCTGGAGCATGCTCCCACTTGCCAATCCTTCTGCTGAAGTTTTTACTTGACAAGATTGACTGTGGTTGAAAAGAGAAGTAAATTAGAACTGATGTAAAATTAATATTGAAATGAGAAAGGGGCGTAACATGATCTTCTCTTTCCCTGGGATCACTGCAACAAACTCACAAGGGTTTTATAAATCACACAACAGCTAAGTCAGGATAAAAGTGAGAGTTTTTAGCCATTTCTGCTGAGATGTACTTTTAAAAGAAAAAATATGTTTCACGTGATACTTTTTCAGTTCTAAAAAAATATATTCACTTCATTGCAAGACTGATGAAGTTTGAGTACCATTAGCATAGCCATCTCTGAATATCCTCTAAGGATGCTACTGTTATTACCATTGAAAACTCAGCAATCCTACTGTAACAAGAATAAAAATTAAACTGATGAGCTGCAACTTAAGTATTTAACAATAAGATATCAACTGAAATCATCAAATATGCTGCAGTCTAGCGATTCATAGCTGTAACTCACAGAGAATGCAACAACAAGTATTAGAGAGATTAGCGAGAAGCACGTAGTGTGAATACTGGGGAGGGCATAATGAGCAGCAGAAGAACTGAAGCAGCAAAGATAGATAATTACTGAAGGAGCAAGAGATTTTAGTGTCTCTGCAGCTGACAGGTAGTAAAGCATTAGATGTCTGATCCAAACCCATTGCAGTTGATGATGCTGTAGCAATAGCAGCCAAATTTTCTGTTATGTTCTAATACATATTCTATATTCTAAGGTGCTTGCCCAGAAAGATGACTGTCCTCAGCCCAGTGCAGCTTCTTCCTTCTTGTAGACAAGAACGTAGGAGTTACAGGAACAAAGAAGAAAGAGGGGCTCCAGAATGGAAAGCCTAGGCACTCACTTTTTGCATAACAGATTAGGGAAATAGGAAATTGAGGAAACCAAGAAATAGCTGGCCACCTTCAGCTTCCAGCATGGAGTCACTCAGACATCTGTCCCCTGCCTACCTCTCCTCCTAGGGGGACAGTTCAACTGGAAGTAAACAGCCACTGATACCCCAAGGAAGCTAATCACTGAGAAGTAATCCTGAGCAGTCATGTGAAACCCTGACCTGTAGGAGCCTGCTGGGAACAAGCAGTGGTTGAGCAGGTGCTGCCTATCCCATTACTAGCAGGAGGGAGTACTTTTTGAGTTTATTTGCAATAGGAATCTTAGTGTGGGTCAGAATGGAAACTTATTTGCAATGGAGCATATGAAATGCTTTAGAAGCTGCACCTCAAAATGGAGTGCTGCAGTTCTGGCAGTACAGGAACCCCTGGAACTACTAAGCTCTGCTGAGCTCCTGGTGGAACCCATAGCTCTGAAGATGCCATTCTAAGAATAAAGTATTTGTTTTTGGCTTGAACTCAGTCCAGTACTTCTTCATTCTGAATGGGCCTTTCAGAGAGCCAGAAAAACAAACAGAAACAAGAAAAGAATCTGGCTGATCAGACACTTGATCTGACACATGTTGATATAATTCTTCATTGCCTCCAGGCTATGTTCCTTATTTTCACTCAGGCAAATAACTCTGAGTGAAATCAGATTCAAGCTGCTCAAATTCAGCCAACATGATGGGATTTTTTTGCCATGATATTTAATTATTTTTCCATCTTCTGGAATCCCCAAACTGATGTATTATTATGATTATTTATTAGATTGCTGTTATCGATTTTACTGGCAGGAGGGAATAAACAGAGCTCCATATCACGATCAAGCAGCAAGGGCCCAGATAACTGTATCAGATTGCCTTGAGGCTACTGAAACTCCTATCCCTCAGTCTGGAAAAACCACAACACAAAAGTAAAAGAGCTTGTTCAAGTACAAGCTTGTTTGTCATAAAACTGTGTGAATTGTTGCAAAATTGAAGAGTAAATACTGTGCCAAGGATGGCACATAAATATCTTTTTTAAAATGCAGATATTGATCATGAATCTGTCTTGTAAGAATATAACAACCTCAGAAGACTATAAAGCCCTTCAAATGTAAGGCTGTATCAAAAGTTGTTGTATATAAGTAATAAATAATATTAGCAGATGATTAGCATTATGTTCCAATAAAGAAGCAAAGACAGCTATTTCTCTAGCCTGAAAACTCTCTCTGTGTAATAATGAGCAGAATTCTTACATTTTTCTTCAACATCAATGTGTTCACTACAGACATAAATTGAACTTTAAAGAGGATTTTACATACAATTTATACTGTAGCTGTTTTTGCAGAAAATGAATTTGAACAGAAATAAAAAGTCTGTTAACATCCTAAGTACAATTGCTCAAGAGTGAAGAAGGATAAAAAAGAGGAAGATGCCATTCAAAATAATGACAATCACTGTAAAAATTGTTCTCTCTCTGTTTTTCCATAACAACCATCAGTTGATACGAAAGAGAATTGTATTCTTTATTACAATTATTTTGATCCATTTTGTGCCCATGTTGGCTTGTTGAGATAAACTGGTGGGCTTCTGGCACTTATACTTCTCCTTTGGAAGAAAGAAGGAGAGAAAAAAAGATTAATTCAAAAGTAAGAATTAAAACTAAGAATTTTAAAAATGACAAGAGCATTGCAGAGAAAAAAAAAAAAAAGAGAGAGAGAACTGGGGAAGTTACCTTCCAGCCCTGCCAGTTTCAGCAGTGTCTTTCTAATCTGAAATTGCTGAGGTTTGACAAACTTGAGTGATGCTCAACTTTTTGCTTGACCTTTTGCATGAAGAGACAGGTAGGTGTCATCTACCAACATGTTACACTAATGAATACAATCTTGAGAAGGGAAGGGAAGGATGGGAGGGATGTTGTAAACCTAAGTATTTAATTTATATTCCCTTGCCTCCCATCCAGAGAGTGTTGAGTGCTTTCATAGTGTTTAGCCAATACAATCTATCCTATTGTGATTTTCAATTTAAGGTGCAAATGATTGACTGATGTATCTAGTTAATGTATGAATATCTTTCTGCATGTTTTATTTGTGTGATTTAGGCTGTATTGAAATCGCATCAGCTTGCAATGTTAACAGTTATGCAGCATAAATAGAACTCACATGGAAATTTGAATTGGAAACTAAATGAGGGAGGCAGAGATAATCTCAGCTGCCAGCATCAATATTTCCATCTATTTCTTTTTTATTTACTCTATATATTTATCTATATCCCTCTTTATTTTTAAGCATAATTCTCCCATGTTTCATACCAGTTTAAGGCCACACATGGATAAAACAGGAAGACATTCTTGGCTCCAATATTCTTTTCCCCTAGGTACAACAAAGGTGGATGGATTGATGGATACATTGCTCAGCCAGCATTGCCCACTTTCAGACTCGATCAGAAGGCACATGCTGTCTGCCCTGCAAGAAACATCAGTAATTTTCCCAGAGTCATGTGCTACTGGTACTGCAGGTAAAGACTCTAAAAACGTATGGATTACTCCTTCACCACTTTGTGACTCTACCTCATATTTACAGATCTTTAGTACAACCTCCCTGTGGGAAATTCACCTTCTGGCAGGGCACAAGACTGGGATGAAAATCTTTCACCAGATGCCAACAAACAGCCAGGATTTGGTAGGATTTATTCAAACACTGTATTTTATTTGTATTGGTAGAAGAATATTGTGGCATTACCACCATCAAATGTATGCAGACATTTATCTAAAAACAGACTGAAAGGCTCAGCTAAATAGTCCTGTCTCTATACATATAGACAAATCATAGAATCATAGAATGGCCTGGGTTGAAAAGGACCACAATGACCATGTAGTTTCAACCCCCCTGCTATGTGCAGGGTCACCATCCACTACACCAGGCTGCCCAGAGCCACATCCAGCCTGGCCTTGAATGCCTCCAGGGATGGGGCATCCACAACCTCCTTGGGCAACCTGTTCCAGTGTGTCACCACCCTCTGTGTGAAAAACTTCCTCCTAATATCTAACCTAAACCTCCCCTGTCTCAATTTAAAACCATTCCCCCTCGATGAAGTGGGGATGTACAGATAGCGAGAGTGTTTGGAACATGTTGTTTAGCTGAAAATCTGCAGGAAAGAGCACTTCTGTTCCAGTCATCTCTATCTGCTTTAATCTTGGAGGCAGAACAATACAGAATGTGTTTCATAGGTATCCCTAGCTAATCCAGCGTGGCTGAACTTGCTGCGTAGCTCTCTTTAGCACATTAAATGACTTTACACATCACATCCTAAAATATGTAGGGAATAGCTCCCTCCCCTGCAAAACAGAAGGTATTGCTGCAAGCCAGAGAGGAGCAGTCTCACATCTATTCTTTAGGTGTTAAAGAGAAAAATCAGGGACCTTTTTAATTGAGCTACAGCAACAAACAGCACCTGCTGATCTATTTGTGCAGTATTTCCTCTATTTAGAGTAATTATAGTCAGACATTTGGTTGTAACTTCATTTACAAATATAATAGGAGTATTTAAGACACTCAACAGAAACAGCTCATTAAGGAAATTCTTCCCTAAGAATAAAAAATTCTTTGCATCTATTAGACTAATCTTTTCTGGTTGGAGGGCTGAGATGTTCTCCCAGTAAAATGGAGATAAAAGAAGCATCTGTTTCACAGTCAGCATGCAGGGAGCATAACGGTATAAGAGTAAAAAGCTGCAAGAACTGCTGGTGCACGGTCAGTCCATCCATCACGATATCTTGTCTCAAAAAGTATTTGATGTCCAGGGCTTCAAGAATAGCATAAGATCAGCATACACAGAGAACAATCTTTTCCTAAGAGGCCCACTTTCTTCAAGATCAGGGCTTGATGCCTGAGAACCCATTTTGACCAATTATAGCACTACATGTGTTTACAAGAACGAAGCAGTTTAACGGATTATGCACCCTCTGTAAGAGATATATCCTGCAGTCCTTTATAAGAAGCAACATAATTAATGGGTTTACCAAAGATGAGAAAAAGTGTTTTAGAAACTATTTTCTGCTTGCATTTGCTCAACTGGTGTTTGGAAATATCCAAGCTTCCCAGGTCCCCTGGGTGCACCAGCAATGCAAATAATAGAAACGACGTGAGCATTAATCGAAGTCCTCCTCCTCCCTAGTGCTAAGCTTATGATATGAAGCTACAAGAAATACTGCAGTGCATTTCAAATTCAAATAACATCTACAATAAACTTTTCTGTTTTTTATCCAGTAGATTTATAAATGCATTTTAATGCTCTGCTAAAGGTGCCAAAATAAACTCAGGCCAGCAGCTGAGAGGAGGTTTTTATCGGAGGTTTGATTTGTGTGATCCAGCAGATCTTTTTCTCTCCGTCCTACAAATCACAAATGTTTCCACATTTGTTTTTTTAAAGTGCATCTGAAATGGGACTGGAGAAGTTGTTAATAAGCACAGCATTAAGAGCCCATTTCTCTTCCCAAGTGCACTGATTACACTTCAGTAGCCCATACCTACATTCCGGTCCACAACATGCTGTCCGGGGTTGCCAAGAACCAGCTTGTAAGCCCTTACCTAAAACCATTCTGTTCCAGCTGTATTCTTCATCCAGGCTTGGTCTGTCATATCAAAGACCTTCCCAGAATTGGAATTTAAATGACAAGACTATAATCTCGAGTGTACTCCAGTCTGGGGAAGTTTTGCCATTAACTTCAAATAACGGCAGAATTAAGATCCTGAGCAGCCAGAGCATGAAAATCTGCTCACTAGAGAACCTGAGAATCAAAATATGTCCCTTTAGGTCAAGTGGGGGTGGCAGGGGTGAGACACTCAGATTTTAAAACTGAACAAAAACTTTACTTGTAAACTGCAGTTAAAAATTAATATGACACTATAAATTTGCCTGATCCTCTCTATCTTGCCAGCCCACAGTTGTAGAATAGATTGTTAACCTTGCTATATAGTACTTACTGAAGAGTGCATTATTTCTATTCCCTCTGAAATATTTCTTTTGATACTGAAAGGGGGATGGCAAAGGAACATTTCTTTACTTTCAGAAATTTTAATGCTTATTCTCAAAACAACCTCCTCAGTTACAAAAATGGGAAGTGCATCTGCTTTAATTGAAAAAACTCCCGAGGAACAGGATGGCATCCAGAGAGACCTAGACAGGCTTGAACAGTGAGACCAGGAGAAGAACCTCATGAGGTTCAACAAAACAAAGTGCAAGGTCTTGCACCTGAGTCATGTTAACCCCCACTACTAATACAGCTGGGGGATGCAGGGATGGAGTACAGCCCTGCTGGAAAGGATGCGGGGGTCCTGAAGGTTGGCAAGCAGGACATGAACCAGCAGTGTGCCATTGCAGCCCAGAAAGCCAACGGTATCCTGGGCTACATCAAAAGCAGCGTGGCCAGCAGGGCGAGGGAGGTGATCCTGCCCCTCTACTCTGCGCTAATGAGGACTCACTTGGAGTACTGCATCCAGATATGGAGTCCTCAGTACAGGGGAGAGACATGGACCTGTTGGAGTGCGTCCAGAGAAGTGCCACAAAAATGATCCAAGAGATGGAACAATTCCCCTATGAGGACTGCCTGAGAGAGCTGGGGCTGTTCAGCCTGAAGAAGAGAAGGCTCCAGGGAGATTTGAGAGCAATCTTTCAGTATCTAAAGGGGGGGATGTAAGAAAGAAGGGGACAAATTCTTTAGTGGGGTCTGTTGTGATGGGACAAGGGGAAACGATTTCAAACTAAAAGAGGGGAGATTTAGACTGGATATAAGGAAAGAGCTTTTTAATAAGAGTGATGAGGCACTGGAACAGGTTGCCCAGAGAACTGGTGGATGCCCTGTCCTTGGAGACATCTAAGGCCAGGCTGAAAGGGTCTCTGAGCAACCTGATCTAGCTGAAGGCGTGTTCATTGCAGGGTGGTTGGACTAGATGACCTTTAGGGGTGTCTTCCAACCCTGAGGATTATATGATAGTAGAACATTTGATAAATGTCAATTTCAGATCCTCTTCATTTTCTGAATAGGATCTTCACAGTATTTAAACACATCGTTCTCAACATATGCTTAATATAAATAATGAGCAATTCATTAGTATTAAAAAAGTAAACCCAGACATATGTTGTTTTAATAAGAAGGTATTAAATATGTCTGTCAAAAATGAATGTCAATCATTTTTCAGCATCTGCTCTGCAATATACCAAGGCATGTTTATGTATAAAGCATACTGCTAGGCTTCTTTCTTTTTACCGTGTTATATGGCACAAGAGAGCAGTAAATGGGAAATCTTCACACTTGCATATGAGTTTATGAAAAAATTGACAAGACAAAATGAGCCTTCTAAAGGAATCTGTAAAGAGATGATGACAAACTAACAAGTTTCATCTCTGTTGTTGTTTCCCTGAGTACTGGGCACTAGGCTGAGCATAGGGTGCAAAGCACTTGGGTCTCCATCTGTCACTGCAGTTACGTAACCTTTGCCAATACTTTCCTTTGCTCCTCAAAGAACCTTTCCAGATGACAAAGGTACACCAGGACTTACGATCTGGCCACAAATTATCACTTCAGTAAGAGAAATACATCTGGCAGAATTACTAACACTGAAATGTTGATGCACTTTTCATTCTACCCTTTTCTGCTTTCATCCAGCAAATATTTTAAAACACAATTGCTTTCTGGTGTCGGTGGTACTGTATTGATGGGTTGCACAATATATTTGTGGAGTCAGCCACAACAAGGGGCATAGCCTTACTGAGACTGATTGTTCTGTCTCGGTTTCTTACAAATGATGGACTGGCCCATAGCTGAGGAAACTATATAAATATATATAGCTTCCAGTGCTGCATATCTGATCTTTCAAATATACCCCTTTATCAAAGACAAAATAATGAGGATAGTTATTAAAACAAGAAGCCAAATCCATCTTATTAAGACAAAGGCAGGATTTACTAGGAAGATTGAAATGTGGGGGGCCATTCAGGATATTAATTGCTGAATAAATACACTACAGTCCTGCAAAACAAAAAGAAAATTATATACTTTTGTGTTACAAGACCCAGTAGTAAGACGTAATGGAATATGCTGAGACATTGTAATCAACATGAGCTAAAGGAATATTTTTTTCAGTCATCGTAAATTTTAAATGAGAATTGTGAACCTTAAGCTTTTTCAGTTTTCCTCCAAATGTAACTGCAAGAGAGTTTCAAGACATTTAACTGTAAAGGTCTGATAAGATATAGCCCTACTTCTTTCATCTTTCAAAAGCTGAGGAGGAGTATAAGAAAAAGAGGTGAAGAAAAATCTCCCCTGATGCACCTTAGTGGTTTAGGGATGCCTTGTGCCAGAGAGTTCGTATTTACAATTAATCAAGTATACACTGGAAGTAGGAACTGCTAAGCAATTAACTCTAGTCATAAATCCTACCAGGAGTAAGGTACAGGCAAACTTTTGGTAAAATCCAACCTGTTGCAGAATTAATAGCAATACATGCCTACTGATTTCAGCTACACCAGGAATGTACTCACTGCATCGTTCACCAGTTGGATCAGTTATTTTGTCCATGATCTGTTGCTTTTTTCATCCTTAATGGATCCACTGTGAAACCCACCTCTTACTTCATGCTTGAAAGGTGGTGTGACTAGTGGATTTTTCAGTTCAGAGGAGTGAAATGCTAAAAGTTTAGCCATCAAGCGTGATTTGGTCCACCTAGTGCTTCCTGCAGTGAGGTGCAGTGATTGCGGTGGCATAGCATTGTTGGCTGCAAAGCAGTCTTCAATGCCTGTGGTCTTTGGAAAGAAAAGAAATCAAAACAAAATGGGACAGTCCCATCCCCTGATAAATCCTTGCTGGTGACAGTGCAAAAACTGAGGACTCTGTTCAGGGAACAGAAGGACTGGTGGGCTTGTATCATAACAACTAGAAGTTGCTGTGTTCTAGTTGTTTTGCTGATGGCAACAACCAGAAAATCTCTAAATGTTTGAAGGAAAATGTGTTATAGATTTGCAGTCTTTACACTAGGAAGAGTTATGTGCAACATTAAGCTTAAATTGATTTTCAGTAGTTGAGCACTGGCTTGGACAGCAGGCCTAATTAGTATCTGCAGTTTTTTAAATAACATTTGTATTGAATGCCTGGGTTGTAACAGTTCTGCTATTTGTTTAGAATTATGTTTTGTTATGGAAACTCTTCTTACACTTCTGAGAGATGAAGTTACAGAGGAACTTCAAACATCCAACAAAATTCATGTTTGTTATTTAAGCTGTGGTAGTTTTGCCATAAATCCATATACATAAAACCTTATACATAAAGGGCTTAATGTTGTTATCATCCCCTGTTAATAAACCTGGTTTCTCACTGTCTCTTCCACCAGCTTTCCCCAAGGAAGCCTATTCTCTGGCCTGAGCATTATCCATCAGAAAATACAACCCCCCTACAGCCTAAACCAGTACATCTTTCTCCATCCTTTTTATAGAAGGTATTTTGGGACAAAAAAAGCTGCTAAGCTGGGAGGGTTTGAATCTCTGCGTTATGTTCACCCAAGGAAACATACCCACAGTATCAGGCATATATTAAAATAAAATATTAGTCTAAACCAGTATGTATTACCCAGTCTCGCACTCCACAGCCATTACTTATACTTAGAGAAAAAAAAAGCGTGCATGACTATTATATGCTCACTTCCTTCCAGAGTGAGGAAGAAAAACGGACACAACTTAGTGTGTATGGCAGGCTTCTCACCTAATTCTTCAGCTTCTGTGTGCCTCTAGTTCCCACTGAGAGCACAAGAAACATGGGAGTGAAAGCTCCTCATGAATACACATAAGAAATTATTCAGGTATGTTCAACAGAAGCAGTGACAGAGTTTGGGTAAAGGTATGTCACTCATTTTTGTATATTGTTGTGGTTATATTTATTTTCAGAATGTGTCATACATTTATATTTTTTTCTCCCCACTAAGCATTATGGAATTATAGTAGCAAAACAGGGTATAATTTCAGCTTCTGTTCTTTGAGTGATATTCCTCTAATTTGTAATTACTTAATTAAGGCCTGACACTGCTCAGCTATTCTTTACACTTATAGCGTTTGGCCATCTGGGCTTCACTAATAAATAAGCACTTTAATGGATGCATCACTTAATAAACTTTCAGTGAGAGAAGAGGGAAATTAAGTCAGTTCTCTCATTGCGAAAATATGCTGTGCCATCTAATTGTTCAGAAGCAGATGTCACTCAAATTCAATGAAGCTTTTTAATGACCTGCATGCTTATTACTAACTTGACAACAGGTTTGACACGACTAAAGTGAATACAAAATTTTGTAAGATTTTAGCTGCTCATGTTTCTCATTTTTGACACTTCCCAAAATATCCACTTCAATCTGCAGGGTTTTTTTTATACAACAAATAGACACTTCCTAGTCCGAAATCAGGGCTTATGCAGATTATTAACAAACATATTTTTCTTATTTTGACTTCCAAATGTGCAGTTTTAATCTCACAAAGAATGTGTCAAATGATTGAAACGTGAGGCAATCACCAGTGTTGATGGTTAGACAGAAAGAGAAGTTCCCCAAGCAAGATATTTGGTTACTGATTTATCGCTTCTCATTAGAGACAGATTGGAAGAGATATTAAGGCTGCTTTTGTTTCTGAACAATTTCTTGTAATAGGCCAAGTTTTAGAATATGTGAACGAAACCTACTTCATATATAAATTCCTTCAAATTAATTAAGAAAAAAAAGACATACAAGACATGCTATATGCTATGCACTGATTACTGAAGTATTATTCAGCATTTCCATTTTTATGATGTGCTTCTTTCTTGTTTCCCTCATTCCCCTCACTTCTTTAATTAGCTAATTATTACTTAGCACTTATTGCTTACACAAAATTCATCATGGATTATCTCCACTCTACACTGAAGTTTGCAGTTTTCATGCACCTACATGTGAGATGACTCATCCAATGTTCCCAAACAGAAATATGAAGGTGTATTGATTGGCTGTAGGTGATCCTGGCTATGCAGTACTATAAACTTAAAGAAACTTTGTGAATGCTGTGCCTGCCACAACGTGCATGATAAATGCTGCCATTCTGCATTACTTGACTTCATGGAATTCACTGTCCTAGTTCTTTTCTTAACTTTGCCATGAGAAGTAAGGTCAGTTACAGCTGGTCAAAACAAAACAAGGCCTAGGCATAGCTGGCCTTGCATGTGAGAAGGAGAAGCCTTTTGAAATCCTGCTTTCCACTGGATTCAAAGCAACCACCTATTTATTATTAGCAAATGAAAATTTCTGGATGCACAGAAAATTCCAAATTGGTTATTTAAAACTAAAAAGACACATTGCATCCCTGATGGAAATGCTGTGGGTGGCGGGCTTCCTGCTAAGGAGCGGGAAGCCAGCTCTTGAGACATTCACCTTAGGTAAATACTCTTGATTTCCAGACGCCATGATGGGAAGCAGATAAATCTGGGAGCCCTGGAGGCCCAGAGCCATCCACAGGGTTATGCAGCCTGAGAGAACAGACCCTGAATGCTGAGGCTTTTCAGCATCTGGTATTTCAGCCAACTGGCAAGCGTCCAGCTAAAGCACTGTCTGCATTCTGGCAGAAGGGCTTGAATGGGATGAGTTTCTGCAAAATATTTGTGTTTAAATGTATTTGGCATTTTCCATTTTATTGAGCAATTTTTAGCTTGCTCTTGTCACATCATAGCCCATGTTTGTACTGGGTCAACGGCACAGCAGTGCTTCTGTGTGTTTCTATGTCCCAGTGGGAGAGTGGAGCTACCTGGTAGGCACTGCTCCAGCTTCTAATTGTTAAATGTATCTGCGTGCTTTGGAAAATAGCCAAGGCTGCTCTTTGAGTAAGGGCTTTGCCAAATGGATTTTGAGGCCACAGCAATTGGTTTTGGAACTGGCAGTAAACAGCCTGAACTGGAGCTCAGCTCATCTGTACTTTCCTATATTCAGAAGTCATCCACTGATGTTAGGATTTAGGCACATTTATTTGCCTGTCCATCAGTGCAACAGCAAGCACAGTGCAAGAAGAATATTTTCCTGTGTACTATCCTCCAAAGTTTAAATTCTTCCTGCTACAACCCCAACAAATAAGTAAACAAATCAGTAATAAAGAAAAGTAGTTGGTAAGCAAAAGCCAAGTGAATATTAACAAGTACAGGAACTGTTCCTTCAGTCTGCAGAGAGAAAATCTGAAATAACAGTCTTGAGACATAAAAGCTAAACTCATCTTAGCTATGACCAGTTAATGAGAGCATACTCTTAATGACTTTACTGTTAATCAAATCACACTAAAATGACAAATCATGCTGCCAAAATCTGCACAGACCACTGTGAATGGCAAATCTTTCTGGCAGGAAGTGGAGACAAATTTGATCTCTTTCTAGGAGCTCTGGAGAGAAAATCATAAGTATCTTTTCTCCAGTAGTGACCTCTGGCTGGGTACAGATTTGTCTTAATTGCTTAAGACCTTAAGTGTTGTTGCTAAAATAGATGGTTTCTCCCCACATCAGCACAGATCACTTCTATGTCTTTCCTCCTTTCCTCTCTCTGCTAAACTTAGTTTTGAGCTACAACAGGGAACTGATCAGCCAGATCATGCATCCTTTTTACTACTAAAAAGAAGGAGGCCTTGGGAACTTATGACCAGAATTGCTCTTTTGGGTGGCAATATGGACTACCTTGGGCATAAACGATTTATAAAGTTGCACCTTAATAAATAATTGTATCTATGCATAGCCTGATAGTGCCTACGGCTTTCGGTGGAGAAGTTAGAGAGAGCACCAGTTATTTTTAGAATCCAGTGGTAACAATTCAGGCTACCAGCAGTGATGTGTGAGAATTGAGCTCTAGCCTTTTGCCAATTAAATAAAATTCAAAGGTATTTTCCCCTTACTTTTATAATATCCTTACTTGTTTTCCCATGATAGTTTTGTAACTGTCACTCTAAAAAGATTAACGTCATATTAATTAAAGCTTTTCTCTGTGTTCACATGAAATTTTGTTGTTAAGGCCAAATGTCTAATCAGCAATCAGCTGGAATACTTTGAAGAAAACAGTAAATCTTTATTACTAAATACAATAGTTTTAAGTCTTCATTCATTATCTAGAAAGAGCCATACGGAGTGCAACTGATTCACATGAGTTGTCCAACCTATTTGTAGACTAACTGCATTGAAACCACCACAATTATAGAAAGAATGAATAAGGCCTGTTTAGTTTCAGGAAGCAACAAGAGGACACTTTACTATATTTCCAAAGATAAAATGTTAAAGACAGTGATCATTCATTAGCATTCAAAGAAGGGCCATGTCAATCTCAACTCAAACTGCTGGCATAAAAAACCTCTTTAACTTAACTTGCTTGAAAATGAAGACCAGCACTGGATACATTGGGCAAACTTTCAAAAATTGAATCCTGCCTGACCTGGATGTACACAAAGCACAATCAAAAAGTTGTAAAGATTCAAGTTCTTAGCTTCTTTTCATACCCACACAGCATTATGCACAATATCAAGACTATGCACTACAATCCCAGAAGGTCCAGGATCATCTTCAAGTTTTAAGTGAATCAGGATTTTGCAGGTAATGAGTTTATGTCACATTTCTCTGTTAGAAATTAGGTGAAGGCCTCAGACAAATACATTCATATTAGCATATCGATTTAAAAGGAGATTAAAAATAGCAGTTACCACCAATCCACTATTCATGATAGTTCAAATCAGCACTGAAATTCTTGAAAACAGTAGTTGCTTACATGAATTTGAACCAGTTCTGACAGTGGCTTGATATATACTATTCATCATGTTCAGAAATCTGGATCTTGGTCTTTCCTTAAGTGCAAATGTACAATTAATTGAATCAATGAATTGCATTAACACTGGAGATTCAAATAGATATACATACCCATCTCTTTTAAAAGACTAGCAGAAAGATCTGTCAGTGATTTATCTTCAGAAGGTGAAGTGCTGAGGTTAAATAGTGCTAACTCTATTATACCACCTGACATCTGCATAGATTTAGCCTATAATAAGATGCAAGACAGTATAAATTCTTGTTACACCTGATCCCATACAAGGAAAAGGAATAATGCTTTGGAGCTCTGAATGACAGGTACTAACAAAGTCATAGTGCAAGAACATAGCCAGCTTTCTGGAAGACAAGCTGAACAGCTCTTCCGAAAGTGCCTTTTAAAATATAGTCACTTTCTCAAGTGGGAGATAAGCAACGTTTGAAACACTGACTACGTATCTTTAGCAAAGCTAAGAAAGGAAACCAAAATCTCTTGTGTTCTGTAGACTTGAAACAGAATGGTGCCCCTTCAGGGAATATGAACACGGTGAGCTGCTCTATAGTTGCAATGCAAGTTTGTTAATTACACTGTTAACTTGATATCTGCTCTTTCACGTCCCTTGCTTTCATTTCTTTCATTTGTATTTCATCTGATCATAAACATACACAATCTATGATAAGAACTACCTTTATATAGCTGTCTGCGAGGAGCATAGCACAAAGGATTCACAACTGGCTGTGGTGCCTGGCTTGGCTGCCTCAAAAGTAATGTTTATTAGATATTTTCTGTCCATGGAGATCAAACACAAAATACTTCAGGTATACTTCTAACAAGAAAACATGATTTTTCATGCTGATAAGTAAATTACAGTGATATATATATACTAATTGTGTAAAGGCAATTTTTATAACTAATACTTGCTCCCTTTCAGCTTGTTGTGTCAGATTTTTTTCCTTCCTGTTCTGTGTATGAATCTTACTTGATCTTCTCAGCTAATTTTGAAGTATGAGCATAGTGAATTAAAGTAAGTATCTATTTCAGATATAAGTAATTTCTTCAGGTACTGAGTAACAGTGCTTGACCACTTGTTTAATTCATCTGTCCCATTTGAATATCAGAATTTATTGGTAAATTTTGAAGCACAGGCTTTAACTTCGGATGTTACCTAAATGTACACATGACTATCTAAATGAATGAGCCTATGGCAAAACATAAAATAAATGTAGTTTTGCTGGATGATAATGCAGAAGAACTTCAGAAAATGTAATAGGGATAGTTTTTATGTCTGAAAGTTGATCCAACTTTCAATAATCTCCCTTAACTAGTACATCTGTATTTAAATTTGGTTCCCTTTGAAAACATCTTACTACAACCTGAACAATGAGGGTAAACAAGAAAAGCTTAAATATCTTCCAGATACTTGACAAAGAGATTCCCATTACAGAATGAAGGGAAGAGTCAAAGGTTTGTGCTAGAGTGTTTGTCATGAAGATCTTACTTAAATGAAAAGCATTCACTACACAATATCTGCAAATAACGATAAAATCCATGTTAAGAGAAAGCTGTGGAAAATTTCCTAATGTCTTGTTTTGCACATTTATAAATGAAACAACATTCAGTGAGTATCACCTCTGGGGGCTGCAATAGTACCACTAAATGAAGAAATGTGATAATCATTTAGAATCATCGAACCATTAAGTTTGGAAAAGACCTCCAAGATCATCCAGTCCAACCGTACATCTACCACCAATATTTGCTCAGTTGTTTGAAGCCCTTCCACTTGCATGTTACTTTGTAGTAGATGAGTTAGTGGATAATAGTGCCATCGCTTGAAGTACAGCTGGGTAGAAGTGGCAACAGATTGTTTAATTTCTAAGGGCTTGATTTAGCTTTAAAAATATCACTTTGGTTCTGAACTGTTCAAACCAGATGGGTTATTTGCACAATTAGGACTTAAGTGTTAAGTTCTTCCCTTGATTAAAATGCCCAAGTCCTTTACTGCCAACTACAAGTTAAGTTACGTGCATCTATTACAGGGAAGAATGCTGTAAGTATTTAATAATGTGTTTTTCAGATAGCTGAACAAAGTGTAGAACACTGCACATTTCTGTCCCACATAATTTCTGTTCTCAATTTGAGAAATAAAGCCATCTATGGATCACGACCAAATGTATTTCTGTTTACCGAAACCATACTTCTCATTAACGGCCTGGCTCAGCTCCATCACTGAACAGGCTAAGATTTTCGAATTAACAGCTTTCTAACGTTATTTATTACACTGTCAATTTTCATGCTGTTCTCTTTAACTAAATCAGAATAACTGAGCCAGCAATAGCAAGATGTCAGTATCTTATCAGCCTGAGAGCCTGAATACTGCCAGAGGTACAGAAAGAAAATTACATCCATCAGCCTTTCGTACCCCTGGTCACTCTAAGGACAAGTAAATAGGCTCCACAGAGTGCCCGTGAGCTTGCTTCTCTGTCTACAGAGTTTAGACAGGGTGCTGTGTCTGTGCCCAGGTGCTGGCAGAGGATGCAGGGGCATCCGTGAGGAGAGGCCGAGGCTGCCCTGTGCTAGGCACAGCCGGATCTAGCCAGCTCCAACGGCCCTGTGACAGGGCACTGCTGGGCCCCACAGCCAACATGGCAGTGTGCTGGAAAAGATGTATTTCAGAAAAGGCAAAGTGCCTTAGAGATATGAGATACAGCCTTGTGAACATCAAGGCCAGAGAAGAAGGAAAAGGAGGAGGTGCTGCAGGATCTGCAGCAGAGATTCTCCTGAAGCCTGCAAAGGAGAGCAAGATAGAGTTGGTGGATGTTTCCTGAAAGCATGGTGGCCAGCAGACAGCCTGTGCTGGATTAGGCTTCTGACAGGCACTGTAACTTGTGGGAAGGAGCCAACCTGGAGCAGGGGATATGTACGAGGAGGAAGGAGCAGCAGAGATGTTGTGGTGGACATCTGCCAGCCAGCCAAGGCCAACCCACATCCTTATCTCCAAACTGGAGGGATGTGGATTTGATGGGTGGACCACCTGATGGATAAGGAATTGATTGAAAGGCCGCAGACAGAGGGTAGTGATTAATGGTTCTAAGTCCAGGTGGAGCCTGGTAACAAGCGGTGTCCCCCAGGGGTCTGTCTTGGGACCGGTGCTCTCTGACACCTTTATCAGTGACATTGATGACAGAACTGAGTGCACTCTCAGCAAGTTTGCTGATGACACCAAGCTGAGTGGTGCGGTTGACACAGGGGAAGGAAGGGATGCCATTCAGAGGGACCTCAACAGACTTGAAAGGTGGGCCCGGATGAATCTAATCATGTTCAACACAGCAAAGTGCAAGGTTTTGCACTTGGGCCGGAGGAATCCCAGGCATTTATAGAGACTGGAAGGAGCAGTCCTTGAGAGTAGCCCTGCAGAGAAGGACCTGGGGGTCCTGGTGGATGAAAAACATAACATGAGCCAGCAGTGTGCTGTTGCAGCTCAGAAAGCAAATGGTATCCTGGGCTCCATCAGAAGAGGGGTGGCCAGCGGGGACAGGGAGGTGATTGTCCCTCTCTACTCTGCCCTTGTGAGGCCCCATCTGGAGTACTGTGTCCATGTCTGGAGCCCCCAGTACAAGAAAGACAGAGAGCTGTTGGAGAGGGTCCAGAAAAGGGCCACACAGATGAAGGGCTGGAGCACCCCCCTATGAAGACAGGCTGAGGGAGCTGGGCTTGTTCAGCCTGGAGAAAAGAAGGCTGCGGGGTGACCTAATTGCAGTCTTCCAGTACCTAAAGGGAGCCTATAAACAGGAGAAGAGTCAACTCTTTGAAAGGGTAGATAACAGCAGGACATGCAGCATTCTGACATCCAACAGCAGTTGGATGTCAGGGGGAAGTTCTTTACTATGAGAGTAGTGAGGTGCTGGAACAGGCTGCCCAGAGATGTTGTCCCTGGAGGTGTTCAAGGCCAGGTTGGATGGGGCCCTGGGCTGCCTGGTCTAGTATTAAACGTGGAGGTTGGTGGCCCTGCCTGTGGCGGGGGGGTTGGAGCTTCATGATCATTGAGATCCCTTCCAACCCAGGCCATTCTGTGATTCTGTGAACCTCCACAGCCAGACACAGAAATGGGCTTTGCACTCTTGTTCCACTGTGGCATTGGCACAGATATAAAGATGCAGAAGTTTGAATAGATGTAGACTTCAGTATTCTCAGCAAAGTTGAATAAACTTCTTTATTCCTGATTTGGTTCAAAAAAAGTCTCAGGTCTCCAGAGCAGGGAGGCTGGACAATCACGAAATTCATGCTGATAAAATCTCACCGTCTCAATCAGATATTTTAATTTGTCACTTTCACCGATGTCTCCCCTCTCCATTAAGCAAGAATATCAGTCAAGATTTCGTACTATTTTGAGGCACCTTTGCATTTTCTATCAGTCCTGTAGCTCTATGCCTTAAGCATATTTTAGTTCCACCACTCCAACTACAAAAATCTTGACAAGTTTCGATGCTTTTTCTTTGATCGAAAAAAGTAGCAGTTACAGTATGACAAGAGGACAGTGAGAAAGCACTTGTTCTTTCAGGTAGGACCTTCCTTTCCTGTGGAAGAATGGAAGCACTGCTCCATTCCTTGCTTGAGGGTAATTTATGAAGACAGTATGACTAAGTCATAACCTTGTTGGGCTTGTCTGCAGTGACAATGCTGCATATATATACCCCACCCCCTACTCTAGCCTGCCACAAAATATGGTAGCACCCTGGGTAGGTTTATTGAAAATATAACTATAACCATCAATCCCATCTGTTACAGCTCCTACTCCTCTACTGTCCGCTAAAAAAAAAAAAAACCAACAGTGACTATTGGCAATTGTTTTCCTCTACTCCTAGATAAAGATCAGAAATATCATTTTTTAACCAAGAAAATTGTGTTTTGTTCTGTTTTTTAAACTGAGGATAAATTTGTTTTACCACAATACAAAACCAGAAAGTAAGCACAAATTGAAAAGGAGGAATTAAGGCGCTGTACCAGCTGGCATCACCATGTTACTCAAATGCACGTTTTGCAACTGTGCAGACACAGCTATTGTAAACTAGATTTTAATATGCTTCTGTTATTTTGGTCATGACCAACTGTTCCTTTTTTTTTTTTTATTTTTTTTATTTTTTTTATTCAACCTTCCTGAATGGATTTGAGGAAAAACAGGTGAGTTCTGGTGTGTTCTAATTGGATTACTCTGTTGGTAAGCACTCAAAGGCTATTAAGAGTGCACCTGTATATGTGGGAAGGCAGCAAGCACGCACATCAACTCATTGTACAATAGTCTTCCAGCTGCATCAATACATATAGGGAAAACTGCATGGAGGAGCTGTTAATGAACATTGGTGGCATTTCTTATCACCTGAAGCGATCAGGATGGCTTCTTAGATCCCAAAGTAATCAGTCTCCAGGTAGTGGAGTTTCTGTGCTGACAAAGACAGTTAAGACTTCAATTCCTGTAAAATACCTAGCTGACAGCCTTGTTGGATAGGCTAGACTGGAAAATCCAGAGGCTGGCTGGATTGGGAACCTAAAAATACTGACTGTCAGAAAAATGCCAAAAGAATGAAACATTTAAGGAAAACAAGTTAATTTTCAAAAATAAAAACATTCTGTATGCTGTCTCTTGTGGCCTCTCTGAGTATTTTCATTAAGCTTTATGTCATAGTGAATTTTTAGTTATTATTTGGTTTAAGTTTCAGAATAGAATTCTCTACCAAAGCTGAATTACAAAAAGCAGAATATATCACTGTCACACTTCCCTCTGCATTAGTTTTCCTTGTGTCAGTTTCAATTGGAATTGATTTCCAATTCTGATTTGCTCTGCCGCATGTGCTCTCGACAGTATTTGGTACAGCTCTATGCTTTCCTGACACGCATTAGCCGATGACCTCAATATGTAAAACGAGGCTACGAGTACCTTCACTACAGCCACTAAGAAATGAGTTAAGAATTCCCTGCCCCATCACATCAGATCAGCCATCTCTTTACCCAGATTGAAAAGTAGGCCAAAGGCATTCCCATTTTTTCCAGGCCTTAGAGAAGCTAAATGAGCTTTGAAAACTATTGCTATTTTTACAATGCTGTAAGATTGCTGTGAAAAGATATTTGCAAGGTATCATTTTGTAATGAAAAAAATGACTTGTGAGCTGTTCTGATCGCTTGGATAAGTGCAAGAATGTATCTAGTCAATAGAGGATACGGTATTTTTGCAAGTTTTTTCTTCTCCTATTCAATTTTTAATAGAAGAACAAACAGATCTCTCTCAGGTCAAATAGAAACAATTTCCAGGAAATGGATCCAGAAGAATCGAACTAACTTGCAAACAAGTTAGTGAATTAGTAGTCTAGCTAATCACTTGCATACAGATTGGAATAATATTCAAAAAGTTAATAATTACCAAATCACATAGCTCGTGGCAAGCAATAGATTTGCATCAAAATTTTCAGGCTACAGTCTCTGATTTTTTTTAGAGGTGCACTGTTAGATATTGAACAGGCACTCCTCATTCTGAACTGTCCTTCAAGGTTTCATGTGAAGCTTCTGACCTTTCCCATACTTTCAAACAAAGCTCTTCAATCTTTTTTTTTTTTTTTTTTTCCTGCAAGAAGAACCCAAGGAGCAGCACACTGCTAATAAATGAACTCACTGACCTTCAGGGGAAGATCATTCCACACGTTTCTCCTTAATTTTACCACTACTTGCTTTGCTGGTTGCACACCTTAACAAAACAGCATATAGCGGAAAAGCAATCAAAGCCAATCATCTACCTTTAAGAAAACTGTAGCATTATGAGCAGTGAGATTTTGCAGACAAGAGTAAATATGCAAGGGTACCTGAGCACAGTACAGTGAGTATCTAAAGAGTGACATGTTATGATCTTTGACCTCTCTTGAAATTGTGGATTTATGTCAAACTCAATCACTGCTCCAACTTCTTACGGGATTTTGCACCTTTAACACAGCAAACAGTGACAGAAAAGAGTATTTTTCAAGATGAAGTATCATATTAAAGCATGGTTATGCCAGGATAATAGGATTAAGCACTGCTGCCTGGTACAAGCCCCTTACCCCTTCCCCAGTTAAGAACAACACCCCCCAGTAATACATATCACTCGTGTGACTGATCGTATCTGGCATTTGAAACATTGCTTCAGAGGAGCTTTGAGCTGCTTAAGGAGTCATTCGTGGACAGAAGGAAGCAAAAGACCGTACTCAAATCTGTTTGGTCAGCAGATTTCATTGTTCTGTTTTGTTGCTCTTTTAGGCAAAAAAATTCAAGCAACATTTCTAACTTGTCATCATCAAATTTGTATCAGAAAAGAAGGAACACTTATTATGGCACTGCTCTGAGATAAAAGAAATTCTGTGGCCCATCCATACCTTTGCTGAAAAAGAAAAAAAAAAAACAAAACCCACAAAAAAAACCCTAATTAATTATAACATAATTCTGCTCTACATTTTTAAAGCAACTCAGACCTAGTGACCCTTCATCAGGTGGATGTTTCCACAAACCACAGTACTTCCTGGGTATTTAGCGTGTAGGAAATTATCTGAGCAGGGTGTGCAGCAAAGAGTCTCATTAAGCCTTTCTACTATCACTCCATCTTGCCTTTGCTGCTGTCCTCTGAAACAGTTTCCTTCTATCCTTTATCTTCTGTTGAATTTCCTTGTTTCCTATCTTTACACTCACTATTCAGTACACTTGGAATAATGCTTATTTGAAACTAACGCTTACTTGATTTTTCTGTCTCCACCCTGAAGAAAGTTTTCTGCAGTTGCTGTGTCCCAGTTCAAGCCATTTTCACATACTTTAACATGAATAAATTCACCGCAATGTAAAACATTGTGGTATGAAGAGATAAGAACTCATACGTACTAAAACAAACTCTCTTCCTTCTGTTGCAAACCTCAGCTTGTTAGATCCAGCTCCACTGTGTTTTCAATCCCACTTCCTGCTGTTCAGTAGCCAAAGGATTAGTATTAAGCAAAGCATTTCAAAGTCTTGTCTGTAAATCTGTGGATCCCGTAACAGCTAAAGCTGATGAGAAAGTTCAATCACCACTGAACAGCAGGTCACCCATCAGAAATGCCTTCTTGCATCTGCAATGTGTGTAATTATTGTACATTCTGACGATTCCTTTGGAAACTTCAACAGGGTTTTAGGCAACCAAGAGCTTAAATTCAACTGACTTTTGAAAGACTTCCAATCTTAACTGTTTAAACTACCTTAAAACAAGTGGAGGAACAGGAGTTCATGTTCATTTTCAACTCTGCACTAATTCATTTATATACAATGATCTTTAGTATTGTAAAATACATATTTTTTTTCATTACTAATTACAAATATTTCTACAAAGTATATTTGGAAAGAGAATTAAATATACATATGTTCCAATCCAACAAACCGTGTAAGCATTCATTTGAAGCAAGACTATGATAGCAAAGTTTTCACCGTCTTATGAACTAGAAACTGAAAGTCAAATATAAAACACCTCAGTATTTGGAAAAGATTTTATTAAACATTTTAATAGTTACAATATTCAACAGCACAGAAGTCAGTCTTCTGGCAGGGACCTCAGACATTAGACATAATGAAAAGACTTCTTTACAAAAAACATACACTATCAGTTACTGCTGTCAGTTGGTAACAAAAATAAAAAACCAAAAGTATCTCCTTCCAATATTTTCATGCATTATATACAAGAAAAGCTACAAAAGATTGTCTTCAGTTTACATCTTAACTTCTGAAGTCATTTGGATCCTGCCAGTGCCTCAGGTTTAATAATACACATTTAATAACACTATATTTTTGCTTAAGCAGTTATTCACAGATTCAGGCACTGTTTCATGAACCAGTACTGCTCTTTAGTAAATGGCCAGCTCCATCCTGAAGCTCAGATTTTCCTTTAAAGGAAATAAGCAATAATAGCCTTTAGTAGTGGTTCCCCTTACACACTGATCAATAAAGCGCACAATCTCTGGGGTTATTACATAGGAATTCACTACAAACTTTTAGAGTATCAGAAAATTATCAGAAGACATTTGGTGAAATTTCAAATTGACAAATTGCCAAATCTACTAACAAGCTCTGAAAAAAATCAAAAAAGAAAGCGTCATCTATTATTAAAATAAGTATCTGCTCAGAAGTATTGTATCTTGCTTCTGAACTCCTTCAAAAAACAGCTGTTGTAAATATTATAGGATTTTTCTCTGATGGGAAGCATTTGATTTGACAGGAATTTCTACATTAATTATCAGTGGAGAAACATGTCCTGAATTTCTCCTACGTACTTGTGAATGCAAAATAAAACCATCAAGTAATTTCTCCAGCAGTACTTTCAAGCCATGATATCACTAGATTAGTTTGGTATCTCTAAATTTAGTCAAACAATCTGATTATGTAAGATAGAAAAGGCAGATCTTGACAGTTTAATCTGACAGTAAATTTAACCCAAATATGAGAGCCTTTGAAAACACAAACCCAGGTAATAAACTGTGGTCCCCAACTGGGTCACTTGAAAAATCTTTACAGTTTACTGAATTTCAATATTCATTTTACAATTTTAAACTATCTTACTTTTGTGACTTGGCTTCAAATTTAGTAATAAGCATCACGTAGTGAGATTTGTAACACCATCAAAATACTTGCAGAAAATAGTCTCAAAGTTTACTAAAGAGCTTCTTCTCTATATCTCTACCGACATCATTTATTTTAATACAGAGACGAACAAAGCAGCATAATTCTGCTGGGTATTAGATTTCCTCAGCCTGAGCTGAGCAGCCTCCAGCGAAGCTTAGCCTCTTCCAGTTACACCCAGATCACAAGACTGCATGTAGAAAAGTAGAAAATACATCGAAACACAATTTCCATTCACATTTAACAGAAACTAAAATGCCATACATACAGGCTGAACACATAAGAATGGAACATGGATTTTTTTTACGTAGCCTCTGATATATAAAAAATAATTGGATTCTTACTGGATTACTTCCTGCTAGTAACACATTTCTATACAACATCTTCAGCAACTGTAGTGTCAAAAATTTGGTAATAAACTTGATGTTTCACTCCATCTGCAACATTATAGGACTTGATGAAGCATTCCAGCCATGGCAAGTCATCTACAAATCAAAACCAAATTATAATTTAAAGCTCATTTCTAATTTTTATAGGAGAGAAGCACAACTAGAGCAGGATCTTAACTATAATACTTAAACATATAAAATATTTAAAGAGAAGAAAAATTAACTACTGATTTGAAATTAAAATTCATAACTAGCATTCCAGTTTGTATCTCAAAATTTCACGCACCACCAGAAATGCTGTTCAGTGACAAGCAGCCTCCCAGATCACCTCCACCCTGAAAGCTCTTGATGCCACTAGTTCTACAGTACTATAGCTTTTATAAAGACTTTCTAAAATAAAATCTCAATGATACTAAGACTGATGAAACAAGTAGGTGTCCAGATATTCAAGACCCGCCTGGACACCCACCTGTGCAACCTGGTGTAGGGAACCTGCTTTGGCAGGGGGGTTGGACTAGATGATCTCTGGAGGTCCCTTCCAACCCCTACGATTCTGTGATTCTGTGAAACTGGTCACAAAAGGAATCCTCTACACCCTTTACAATAGGACCACTTTTTTAAAAAAGAATGACTTTGGTGTGGTTGCCATTGATACTCATGTACTTTGTGGGAGCATGCTCCTGAGGCTGAAGCTGTTGCAGAGACATAGAGATACCTTGCATGGATGTGGTTTGGACACAGCTACTTTCTGTCACAACAAAAATACTACATAAAAACCTGGCTGGATCTAGACTGAAGCTTTCTGCTTAATTTCTAAGGGGGATTCCTGTAGCAGGGGATGGTCTAAATCAGAATGTGCACATGCAAATGTAGAATCTCACTCACTGCATGTGCCAGGCACTGAATTCTCCTTCAGTTTTCCCTAACGTGCTGTGACAGTCAGTACAGGGGTGTTCTGGTTCACTTCCATATGAACTGAAATGACACGTTAGTGTCCACCTTTACATGATTGTATTCACGCATCATTGCATTATACATGAGAATTTACTGAATCATTACTTTTTTTTTCCTCAACAGGGACTTCTACTATTAGAGAAACGTATCAAAGCAAATTGATTGGAACTCCCCTTATAGACACCCGCATTTCTCATTTCTGATTTTACCCAAGCATAAGTTGAATTCTAAAACTTCGCATATGTAATAGCAGATCAAAAGACCTTTCCATTTTCATCTCCCTCTAAAAGAACAGCAAGCTGACCTAATTTTCTTCCTGGAGGAGAAAGTGTATTCATGGTCATCTCCATCTTTTGCTGAAGAAAACTATTAGTTAAGATTTCAGAGGCAGGAATTTGGAAGAACTTTTCCTGGAAAAGAACAGAAGAGAGTCAGGTGTTGGAAGAAGGATATGAACACGTTAGCAAGAACTTTGACTGCTTGTCCTTTTAAAGAAGTAAAAATCATCCAGATAGTTAATGAAAAGAAAAAAACACTTTTACTGTCCAGATATAGGAAGAAAAACTGCCTGAAAATACAGTAACCTGTTTTTCAGTACTCCTTAGTATTCAGAGACTACAGCCACCCAGAAAGCAGAGCATACTACTANATTCAACCTTCCTGAATGGATTTGAGGAAAAACAGGTGAGTTCTGGTGTGTTCTAATTGGATTACTCTGTTGGTAAGCACTCAAAGGCTATTAAGAGTGCACCTGTATATGTGGGAAGGCAGCAAGCACGCACATCAACTCATTGTACAATAGTCTTCCAGCTGCATCAATACATATAGGGAAAACTGCATGGAGGAGCTGTTAATGAACATTGGTGGCATTTCTTATCACCTGAAGCGATCAGGATGGCTTCTTAGATCCCAAAGTAATCAGTCTCCAGGTAGTGGAGTTTCTGTGCTGACAAAGACAGTTAAGACTTCAATTCCTGTAAAATACCTAGCTGACAGCCTTGTTGGATAGGCTAGACTGGAAAATCCAGAGGCTGGCTGGATTGGGAACCTAAAAATACTGACTGTCAGAAAAATGCCAAAAGAATGAAACATTTAAGGAAAACAAGTTAATTTTCAAAAATAAAAACATTCTGTATGCTGTCTCTTGTGGCCTCTCTGAGTATTTTCATTAAGCTTTATGTCATAGTGAATTTTTAGTTATTATTTGGTTTAAGTTTCAGAATAGAATTCTCTACCAAAGCTGAATTACAAAAAGCAGAATATATCACTGTCACACTTCCCTCTGCATTAGTTTTCCTTGTGTCAGTTTCAATTGGAATTGATTTCCAATTCTGATTTGCTCTGCCGCATGTGCTCTCGACAGTATTTGGTACAGCTCTATGCTTTCCTGACACGCATTAGCCGATGACCTCAATATGTAAAACGAGGCTACGAGTACCTTCACTACAGCCACTAAGAAATGAGTTAAGAATTCCCTGCCCCATCACATCAGATCAGCCATCTCTTTACCCAGATTGAAAAGTAGGCCAAAGGCATTCCCATTTTTTCCAGGCCTTAGAGAAGCTAAATGAGCTTTGAAAACTATTGCTATTTTTACAATGCTGTAAGATTGCTGTGAAAAGATATTTGCAAGGTATCATTTTGTAATGAAAAAAATGACTTGTGAGCTGTTCTGATCGCTTGGATAAGTGCAAGAATGTATCTAGTCAATAGAGGATACGGTATTTTTGCAAGTTTTTTCTTCTCCTATTCAATTTTTAATAGAAGAACAAACAGATCTCTCTCAGGTCAAATAGAAACAATTTCCAGGAAATGGATCCAGAAGAATCGAACTAACTTGCAAACAAGTTAGTGAATTAGTAGTCTAGCTAATCACTTGCATACAGATTGGAATAATATTCAAAAAGTTAATAATTACCAAATCACATAGCTCGTGGCAAGCAATAGATTTGCATCAAAATTTTCAGGCTACAGTCTCTGATTTTTTTTAGAGGTGCACTGTTAGATATTGAACAGGCACTCCTCATTCTGAACTGTCCTTCAAGGTTTCATGTGAAGCTTCTGACCTTTCCCATACTTTCAAACAAAGCTCTTCAATCTTTTTTTTTTTTTTTTTTTCCTGCAAGAAGAACCCAAGGAGCAGCACACTGCTAATAAATGAACTCACTGACCTTCAGGGGAAGATCATTCCACACGTTTCTCCTTAATTTTACCACTACTTGCTTTGCTGGTTGCACACCTTAACAAAACAGCATATAGCGGAAAAGCAATCAAAGCCAATCATCTACCTTTAAGAAAACTGTAGCATTATGAGCAGTGAGATTTTGCAGACAAGAGTAAATATGCAAGGGTACCTGAGCACAGTACAGTGAGTATCTAAAGAGTGACATGTTATGATCTTTGACCTCTCTTGAAATTGTGGATTTATGTCAAACTCAATCACTGCTCCAACTTCTTACGGGATTTTGCACCTTTAACACAGCAAACAGTGACAGAAAAGAGTATTTTTCAAGATGAAGTATCATATTAAAGCATGGTTATGCCAGGATAATAGGATTAAGCACTGCTGCCTGGTACAAGCCCCTTACCCCTTCCCCAGTTAAGAACAACACCCCCCAGTAATACATATCACTCGTGTGACTGATCGTATCTGGCATTTGAAACATTGCTTCAGAGGAGCTTTGAGCTGCTTAAGGAGTCATTCGTGGACAGAAGGAAGCAAAAGACCGTACTCAAATCTGTTTGGTCAGCAGATTTCATTGTTCTGTTTTGTTGCTCTTTTAGGCAAAAAAATTCAAGCAACATTTCTAACTTGTCATCATCAAATTTGTATCAGAAAAGAAGGAACACTTATTATGGCACTGCTCTGAGATAAAAGAAATTCTGTGGCCCATCCATACCTTTGCTGAAAAAGAAAAAAAAAAAACAAAACCCACAAAAAAAACCCTAATTAATTATAACATAATTCTGCTCTACATTTTTAAAGCAACTCAGACCTAGTGACCCTTCATCAGGTGGATGTTTCCACAAACCACAGTACTTCCTGGGTATTTAGCGTGTAGGAAATTATCTGAGCAGGGTGTGCAGCAAAGAGTCTCATTAAGCCTTTCTACTATCACTCCATCTTGCCTTTGCTGCTGTCCTCTGAAACAGTTTCCTTCTATCCTTTATCTTCTGTTGAATTTCCTTGTTTCCTATCTTTACACTCACTATTCAGTACACTTGGAATAATGCTTATTTGAAACTAACGCTTACTTGATTTTTCTGTCTCCACCCTGAAGAAAGTTTTCTGCAGTTGCTGTGTCCCAGTTCAAGCCATTTTCACATACTTTAACATGAATAAATTCACCGCAATGTAAAACATTGTGGTATGAAGAGATAAGAACTCATACGTACTAAAACAAACTCTCTTCCTTCTGTTGCAAACCTCAGCTTGTTAGATCCAGCTCCACTGTGTTTTCAATCCCACTTCCTGCTGTTCAGTAGCCAAAGGATTAGTATTAAGCAAAGCATTTCAAAGTCTTGTCTGTAAATCTGTGGATCCCGTAACAGCTAAAGCTGATGAGAAAGTTCAATCACCACTGAACAGCAGGTCACCCATCAGAAATGCCTTCTTGCATCTGCAATGTGTGTAATTATTGTACATTCTGACGCTTCCTTTGGAAACTTCAACAGGGTTTTAGGCAACCAAGAGCTTAAATTCAACTGACTTTTGAAAGACTTCCAATCTTAACTGTTTAAACTACCTTAAAACAAGTGGAGGAACAGGAGTTCATGTTCATTTTCAACTCTGCACTAATTCCTTTATATACAATGATCTTTAGTATTGTAAAATACATATTTTTTTTCATTACTAATTACAACTATTTCTACAAAGTATATTTGGAAAGAGAATTAAATATACATATGTTCCAATCCAACAAACCGTGTAAGCATTCATTTGAAGCAAGACTATGATAGCAAAGTTTTCACCGTCTTATGAACTAGAAACTGAAAGTCAAATATAAAACACCTCAGTATTTGGAAAAGATTTTATTAAACATTTTAATAGTTACAATATTCAACAGCACAGAAGTCAGTCTTCTGGCAGGGACCTCAGACATTAGACATAATGAAAAGACTTCTTTACAAAAAACATACACTATCAGTTACTGCTGTCAGTTGGTAACAAAAATAAAAAACCAAAAGTATCTCCTTCCAATATTTTCATGCATTATATACAAGAAAAGCTACAAAAGATTGTCTTCAGTTTACATCTTAACTTCTGAAGTCATTTGGATCCTGCCAGTGCCTCAGGTTTAATAATACACATTTAATAACACTATATTTTTGCTTATGCAGTTATTCACAGATTCAGGCACTGTTTCATGAACCAGTACTGCTCTTTAGTAAATGGCCAGCTCCATCCTGAAGCTCAGATTTTCCTTTAAAGGAAATAAGCAATAATAGCCTTTAGTAGTGGTTCCCCTTACACACTGATCAATAAAGCGCACAATCTCTGGGGTTATTACATAGGAATTCACTACAAACTTTTAGAGTATCAGAAAATTATCAGAAGACATTTGGTGAAATTTCAAATTGACAAATTGCCAAATCTACTAACAAGCTCTGAAAAAAATCAAAAAAGAAAGCGTCATCTATTATTAAAATAAGTATCTGCTCAGAAGTATTGTATCTTGCTTCTGAACTCCTTCAAAAAACAGCTGTTGTAAATATTATAGGATTTTTCTCTGATGGGAAGCATTTGATTTGACAGGAATTTCTACATTAATTATCAGTGGAGAAACATGTCCTGAATTTCTCCTACGTACTTGTGAATGCAAAATAAAACCATCAAGTAATTTCTCCAGCAGTACTTTCAAGCCATGATATCACTAGATTAGTTTGGTATCTCTAAATTTAGTCAAACAATCTGATTATGTAAGATAGAAAAGGCAGATCTTGACTGTTTAATCTGACAGTAAATTTAACCCAAATATGAGAGCCTTTGAAAACACAAACCCAGGTAATAAACTGTGGTCCCCAACTGGGTCACTTGAAAAATCTTTACAGTTTACTGAATTTCAATATTCATTTTACAATTTTAAACTATCTTACTTTTGTGACTTGGCTTCAAATTTAGTAATAAGCATCACGTAGTGAGATTTGTAACACCATCAAAATACTTGCAGAAAATAGTCTCAAAGTTTACTGCAGAGCTTCTTCTCTATATCTCTACCGACATCATTTATTTTAATACAGAGACGAACAAAGCAGCATAATTCTGCTGGGTATTAGATTTCCTCAGCCTGAGCTGAGCAGCCTCCAGCGAAGCTTAGCCTCTTCCAGTTACACCCAGATCACAAGACTGCATGTAGAAACGTAGAAAATACATCGAAACACAATTTCCATTCACATTTAACAGAAACTAAAATGCCATACATACAGGCTGAACACATAAGAATGGAACATGGATTTTTTTTACGTAGCCTCTGATATATAAAAAATAATTGGATTCTTACTGGATTACTTCCTGCTAGTAACACATTTCTATACAACATCTTCAGCAACTGTAGTGTCAAAAATTTGGTAATAAACTTGATGTTTCACTCCATCTGCAACATTATAGGACTTGATGAAGCATTCCAGCCATGGCAAGTCATCTACAAATCAAAACCAAATTATAATTTAAAGCTCATTTCTAATTTTTATAGGAGAGAAGCACAACTAGAGCAGGATCTTAACTATAATACTTAAACATATAAAATATTTAAAGAGAAGAAAAATTAACTACTGATTTGAAATTAAAATTCATAACTAGCATTCCAGTTTGTATCTCAAAATTTCACGCACCACCAGAAATGCTGTTCAGTGACAAGCAGCCTCCCAGATCACCTCCACCCTGAAAGCTCTTGATGCCACTAGTTCTACAGTACTATAGCTTTTATAAAGACTTTCTAAAATAAAATCTCAATGATACTAAGACTGATGAAACAAGTAGGTGTCCAGATATTCAAGACCCGCCTGGACACCCACCTGTGCAACCTGGTGTAGGGAACCTGCTTTGGCAGGGGGGTTGGACTCGATGATCTCTGGAGGTCCCTTCCAACCCCTACGATTCTGTGATTCTGTGAAACTGGTCACAAAAGGAATCCTCTGCACCCTTTACAATAGGACCACTTTTTTAAAAAAGAATGACTTTGGTGTGGTTGCCATTGATACTCATGTACTTTGTGGGAGCATGCTCCTGAGGCTGAAGCTGTTGCAGAGACATAGAGATACCTTGCATGGATGTGGTTTGGACACAGCTACTTTCTGTCACAACAAAAATACTACATAAAAACCTGGCTGGATCTAGACTGAAGCTTTCTGCTTAATTTCTAAGGGGGATTCCTGTAGCAGGGGATGGTCTAAATCAGAATGTGCACATGCAAATGTAGAATCTCACTCACTGCATGTGCCAGGCACTGAATTCTCCTTCAGTTTTCCCTAACGTGCTGTGACAGTCAGTACAGGGGTGTTCTGGTTCACTTCCATATGAACTGAAATGACACGTTAGTGTCCACCTTTACATGATTGTATTCACGCATCATTGCATTATACATGAGAATTTACTGAATCATTACTTTTTTTTTCCTCAACAGGGACTTCTACTATTAGAGAAACGTATCAAAGCAAATTGATTGGAACTCCCCTTATAGACACCCGCATTTCTCATTTCTGATTTTACCCAAGCATAAGTTGAATTCTAAAACTTCGCATATGTAATAGCAGATCAAAAGACCTTTCCATTTTCATCTCCCTCTAAAAGAACAGCAAGCTGACCTAATTTTCTTCCTGGAGGAGAAAGTGTATTCATGGTCATCTCCATCTTTTGCTGAAGAAAACTATTAGTTAAGATTTCAGAGGCAGGAATTTGGAAGAACTTTTCCTGGAAAAGAACAGAAGAGAGTCAGGTGTTGGAAGAAGGATATGAACGCGTTAGCAAGAACTTTGACTGCTTGTCCTTTTAAAGAAGTAAAAATCATCCAGATAGTTAATGAAAAGAAAAAAACACTTTTACTGTCCAGATATAGGAAGAAAAACTGCCTGAAAATACAGTAACCTGTTTTTCAGTACTCCTTAGTATTCAGAGACTACAGCCACCCAGAAAGCAGAGCATACTACTAAGACACAAGGAAAAACTTTTTCTCTCAAGAGAGTGTTCAGCCACTGGAATGTCCTGCCCAGGGAGGTGGTGGAGTCGCCATCCCTGGCAGTGTTCAAGAGGTGTCTGGATGAGGAGCTACGAGATATGGTTTAGTGGCTTGTGGTAGCAACGGTAATGGGAGGATGATTGGACTAGATGATCTTGCAGGTCCTTTCCAAACTTGTGATTCCATGATTCTATGAAAACATCTGCACTGTAGGTGTGTACATATAACTGGCAAATATTCTTCATAAATCTCCATCATCAAATAATGTTAAGGTGGGAGAGGATGATCAGCCCTCCACGGCATTCCTTCAACTGCAGAGAACAGAACACTTTCAAGGGAAAAAAGTCAGTTGAAAACAACAGGACACCACTACTTGGCTTCACACAGGTGGAAATCCCTCCATTTGAGTTTCATTTTTTGACAGTTTTAGAAACTATGGCAAAGGGCTGATACTGCAGGATTCATTTCTGCATGGAAGAGTAAAGTAAATAATGGAACGAGGAAATGTTAGATAAACCTTTTCTTTAGATACTATGTACAGTAACAATACTGACAAAACTCCAATTTTGTAATTCCCATGCTTGTTACCTAATTTTGTATCCCTCAGGGCTAATCACTTCAGAGCTTCACAAAGTGAACTCAAATTTTTGGTGGCAATTTATCATTAAAAAAAAAAAAATAAGAATACTCAATCATCTATCCTTCGTGTAATTTTTGTATGACACGCTTAAGTGACTGTAAGTCGGCAGATAATCCAGTGGCAAAACTGACACAGCTGACTACTTTTTCCCCTCCTTGAATTCTTCTGACTATACAACTTTACAATGTTTTCCTACAGAAATCAAATAATGAGAAAGAACTGACAACATTCCAATAAAAGCATGACTGGAAGGTAGTGTAAAGTTGTACTTCAAAGTAGCCCAGCTTCTTCTGAGGCAACGCTGAAGGACCAAAGTTTAGGCTAGGAAGGTACTGCCTGTCCTTGAAGTCACCACCAGCAGAGATGCTGGCAGCTGTTACTTCAGAAGAAACTTGTTTCTTTTTCGTGCAGCTGAGCTGTAAACAGTATCTGATGAGACTCTTGGCTACTGTAAACTTGATTTCTGGAATTCTAAATGCAGAGACTTTTAAAAATCTTTTCCCCCACTTCCCTTCTGCATTTTAGTTTCCCCATATAAAAGGAAAAAGAACAGTAGAAAGAAAAGATGAGAAGCATTTTTCACTAGATACATGTACAAAACACTGTGTTTTAAGCAAGCCGAATCAACTGCATAAAGAATGAGAAAATGTCTTAAAGCTGAGGTTCTGTTCAGAAATGAGGGGAATGTACCAAACAACAGTCAGTAAGTGTCTCGCTCCAATTTATAGGAGGGAGATGAGGTTCTTTTAATGTATGTATACCCGACGTGAGATTAAGAAACA